>CAUYRH010044826.1:0-36219 GCA_963574655.1 Perodicticus potto
CAGACTGCTTTGGAATCATCAGTGGCAATCCTCAAAACCAACTTGGCCTTTGGATGTGCTCTGGCAACTTTCATCAACTCGACTTCACTGTCAAAAGTCATCATCTGGACCCCATTATTGGCAGCGTACTTAATTTGAGACACTTATTTACAAGGGCTTGCATAAATAATCCTCTCTGGAGGCACCCTGAGACTTTGCAATTGTATTTCAGTCTTGCTAGCACAGTCACATCCTGTCCCAATGGCAGCGAGGGTCTTCACAATGGCTCTACTGTCATTACATTTGACTGCATAAAAGGGAGTGACACGAGGAAGAGCTATTAGCCATCTTTGGTGTTTCTTCAGAACATCTCTGAGGTCTGCTACATAGAAAGCATCCTTATCATCAGAAGAGGAAACTTCATTGATTTTTGGATCCAGAATGTCCTTGGCAGTAAAACCTTCATCAAGCAAGTGGCAGTCAAAGTCTTCATTACTAATGTTGTTCATGGTTTCTTGATGTTTCTTTGAAACACTAAGAGATAGGATTTAAAGAAATACTTCCAGCTTCTCACAAAGGCAATTCTCCAGGACTTCTGATTCCCACTGCGTGTGTCCTCCAAACAACAGTGGAAATGTTCTTAGAGCATCCGGGCACCACAGGCCAGCCCCATGGAGAAGCTGGAAAGCTGGAGCCGCAAGAGCACTCGGCCGCCCCTGCCGCACCCTGGCTCCCACCTGCAGGAGACGCTGGCCCGAGGCGGTGCAGGAAGCAGGGGCGGCGACTTCAGGGACTGACCTCTACATTTTCAGGTCAATAGAAAATGGGTTATGGAAAAGCTGTATGTCCTATTCAAGGAGATGAAGCTCTTTAAATCTAAATTGGAACTCCTTTTGCAACTTTTCCAGTGAATCCACACATTTTGTTTGGGAATGCAACCAATGGTTTTTCCCGCTAACAGATTTTGCAGCCCGGGATGAGTCCGCTGCTAAACGGGACAGGCAGTGGAGGCAAAAACACCCGGGGGGCCGGATAAACATCCTCGGCGGGCCGTATGTGGCCCGCGGGCCGTAGTTTGAGGACCCCTGGTTAACCCCAATAATAGTGCCTGACAAAGTAGATATTTGACATATTAAAGGGATGAATAAATAACGTTCCAGAGTATGCCTGACTACAGCCAACACTCCTAAAATATTTCAATAATATACCTGTAACTGGACACTTTAGATATGACAAGAAAGTGGTTGTAACAGTAATTACCAACAAAAAATGTTTTCTAATTTTTTATACTGTTAGGCAGTTATGTGATAGTAGATTTGCTCTTTTTCACACAGAGCTATCTTGAAATACAGCTCTGAAATCTAACTCACAGTGATAATAAAAAAGTTGTTCTGAAGAGGGGAAAAAAAACTGTTTTAAAAAACCATCCTAGTCTTTATGCGGCGATTCTCAACCTGTGGGTCGCGACCCACAGGAACTGCATTAAAGGGCCATGGCATTCGGAAGGTTGAGAACCACTGTACTAAGGTCTCTACCAAATCAAAACTTGTAATTTTACGAAGATTTTTTGTGTAATATTAATATCTAGGGCCATTTTTAAAAAATGTTTTAGTGACAATAGTAGTAGTAGGTTTTTTTTTCTTTTTAAAGAAATAATTTTAAAGGTTTTGTTTTGTTTTGAGATAGGATCTCAGTGTTCCTTGGGCTAGAGTAGCTGTATGAAGTGATGTCATCATACCTTATAAGTAGCTGACACTACTGAGGTACACCAAAAAATCTAGATAACTTCTATTTTTTATATAGACAGGGTCTTGCTATGTTGCTTAGGCTGGTCTTGAACTTCTGGCCTCAAAGCAATCATGCCATCTTGGCCTTCCAAAGTGCTAGGATAACAGGCATGAGCCACCTTATCCAGCCTTAATGGCATTTTTAAAAAATTCAGTTCTGTTGTTCAGTTATTATGATGGAAAGATAGAACAGAAGATAAAGCTTAAAAAATCCATTACAAAGAAGAGATGTGTTAGAATAGGCCTAATAAAAATAATTAGATAATAAAAATTAAGTCATTTGCTAAAAGGCTGAAGATGTGATCTGCTTTTGGAGCCCCTGGAAATAGCTTCTGTGCAAGGAATAGTTTTTGTGCACAGAAAATACTATTTAGAAGTTTGCTTTGTTTTTGGTTAATATCTGATATATGAAAGTTACAAATTCAAAAACAGTCCTATTTTTAAAGTTAACTTTAAGTTTTTATGCAATTTAATGTCAAAATGTGCCATGTATCAGTAGCCTTCAATTAATTATCTAGTTTTAAATTGCAATTATAACTGGATAGATTCTTTTTCTTTTTTAGAAATTTCAATTTACATATGTTAGTTGGCAAACTTCTCAGTTGCCTAATAATTCTTATAAATCTCATAAACTAAACTTACAAAAATGGAGAAACTTAAAATTCTAATAAATGTTATAGCACTATAAATAAACATATAAGCTTTTATCCTAAAAATGTCAAGCAAAATCAATATCCAATTACGTATTTTCAATTGGAAGAACATTGCCCAGTAAGCACATAAAGAGATGCTTATCATCATTTAGTCATTAGGAAAATAAAAATCAAAACTACAGTGAGATACCACCTCAAACCCAATAGGATGACTATTATCAGTAATACTGACAATAACTAGTGTTAACAAAGACTGGGTGAAAGTGAAATCCTCACACATTGCTGACAGGCATGTAGAAGGTGGTGGTTACCCTGGAAAAAAATTTGTAGGTTCCCAAAATGTTAAACATAGAATTACCAGCAATTTCAATCATATATTGTTACTGTAATAAGGAGTGATTATATATCCTTATCTGTTAGTGATTCGTACCTAAAGAAAGTGAAATGACAAGAAATCTAGGATTTATCTTAAAATACTCCTATAAAAACAATTAATGGGGGAGTGTAGTAGTGAACAGATCTAACAAGAATGGCATATAGTATGTTGTTAACTGTTGAGGCACAGTGACAGGTACACAAGGGTTCATGAGATTATCTTTTCTACTTTTATGAATGTTTAAAATGTTTCTATGATGATAAGTTTTTTAAAAGATGGGTTAGAAGGCAGTCTAAAAATAAGAGTAAAAGATATTTACCTAATAATTATATCATCACAATTTGGGAATAGCTTTCTCATTAAAGATTTACTTTCTTAGTTTCTAAGGTTTTTTCAGGATCAGAGAAGCCTTGATGGGACAAGGATGGATTCCTGCCTATAATCACAACTGTTTATACAACTGCTAAGCCTGTTTTACAGCATTATATCAATGACTCCATTAACTTTAAGAAGAAGACAGGTTCCTTAGCAACATATCATGAACCTAAATGATGTTTTACTAACTTCAGACAAGACACTTGTCATTCATCAGAAAGTTGTTTAAAAAAATTGTACAAAATCATCCATCTTTGTGGTCAATAATTAAAATAAAAATATAAAACTACTTTCAAAATAATTGATATGAATGTTGTCCCCGCCTTGGATAGGCACTACTTGAACAAAGGTAGAAACTAACCCTTAGATTGAAGTTATTTATTATTAATGTATATACTACCTAAATTTTAAACCAACTCAAGGTCATCTGTAACCCTTACTCTGGTGCCTACAACACTGATCAGATCTGGTATTTATCTGAATCTCAAATAAAGGGAATAGGCTTAGTTTCTGAGTAAAATGTGATTTTAAGAGTACAGACTAAAGCTTAGAATTAAAGGAATTTAATGTCTCTACAGAATGTTCTCATCAAGTTGTGGTTACCTGGTGAATCTCTCTAATCCTCTTTAAGGTCTCCTAACACATTTATTTCTGCTGGCCAAGATAGTGCTGAAGACGGAACATTCCTAATTCCACACTGACATTACCTAATATATTTTCACAATCGCAACATTTTTTAATCTATAATTTAATTCACTTTACATACATTATCTATACACATTTAGGAGCCACATTACATAACTGTTAGTTTACCCTTTATGACTATCACAAACATCAAATATAATAAATACAATCATTTAGTGTAAGTCTTTAAAACTGTTGTTATATTTATATGTAAGAGGTACTTTAGATTCCATCAAAGAAAAATAGCTTTCCTTAATTTGTCTTTTTCTTAAGCTTACTCAATTACTTCCTACCTCATATATATATGAGATCTGCCATACATTTAGATCTGTAAATCCTCTGAGTATTAAACAAATATGTAAGTTATATCCCCTCAACTAGACTGTAAACATATCAAGGGTAGGAATCACGATGGCTTCTATTCCTTCTCTTCTTTGCTTCCTTCTAGTTTTCTTCTCTACCATTAGCCAGTTTTACACAGTGAATATTTGTGGTAGTATATTAAATATCCTTAATGAAGCCATGGTACAAGTACTAAACCAGTTGATCATCCTCCCTAAGGTGCGTCAATAAAATCATCAGGGGGCCATTAAAGAGAAAGAGAAAAGTAACATAACCACAGACAAGATCTCTAACAAGCCGCAGCAACTACTGAAAATGTAGCCCTAAAAAAAAAAAGACTACAATCCATGTGCTTACTAACAGTCCTCACTCCCAAGACTCAAGGTCCTCTAAATTTCTGCAGGCATTCTACAAATTTTTCACATTATTTAAACCATTATTATTTTTTGAGACTTAATAACTGTGAGTAGGATAGCCTAAAGCACATACAATTAGAAACTGTATGGAAAACAAAGTCCAAGTGGTTGTACTTGCAACAGCACAGCTTTTACACAAAGGACATTCGAAATTTTTCTTGAATGACAAAAATTAGCAAAGAAACCTCAAAACTTTAAGATGCTTCTAAGTACTCATCAAATTATATCATTCTAGTGATTTTTGATGCTTAATATTATTGGTGGTAATAACAATAACAAAATTTATTGACTGTTTACCATGTGTCAGAAACTAGGGTACGGTGGGAATGAATAAATATACAAAAATCCAATGATTTCAGGAATTTCTTTCAAAATCCAACTGCTAAAAAGACAGTCCTTTTCACATTTATGATTATTTAAGATAATCATATTTATGATTTATTACTTCTACAAACACCCTACGTAAATATGAATCAACACATCACTGAATTTCATATTTACTTTCTAAGTCTCTTTTGAAATGTTAGTGTTGCTTCTCTACTGAATGTGACATGAGATATCAGTAAAGTAGTAAGACTGATAGGGTTTAAATGTCTTATTTCTCCTTCAAACCTTGGTTGAATGAATGAATGAGTTCTGATGGCCAATGAGTAGACAGAGAGAGGGGAGCTTGCACAGTATAAACCCTTTTGGAAAGTTACCTGGCAATTATTATCATTAGCTATAAAAATGTTCCATTTCTTTACCTGGTAGATCACATGCCTAAAAAATGATTTGATGTAAATAACTCAAAAAAAGGTAGAAGATAAAAAGCTATGACATGCCTTGACACCCGTAGCACAGTGGTTGCAGTGCCAGCCACATACACTGAGGCTGGTGGGTTCAAACCCATGAAGAAAATGGCAGTGTACAAATGAATTAGTTTTTCTGAAGAGAAAGCGTCACTGATGAAGAGAGGTCAGGGTGGCCAATAAACGAGCAGAACTGATGGAAACACTACAAAA
Organism: Perodicticus potto; assembly: GCA_963574655.1. Taxonomy (NCBI): domain Eukaryota; kingdom Metazoa; phylum Chordata; class Mammalia; order Primates; family Lorisidae; genus Perodicticus; species Perodicticus potto. The sequence continues at coordinate 5,617 of CAUYRH010044826.1, forward strand.
ATTTTTTGAATTGTGCATCAAAATCATCAGTTAACTCTGAGAAGCATAGTAGACAAGTAAACATACAGAAACAGTAAAATCTGAACTGAAAATCTTGGCCAACAACTCATGGCTTTTGCATCACGACAATGCACCAGCTCACATGGCACTGTCTGTGAGGGAGTTTTTAGCCAATAAACAAATAACTACATTGGAACACCCTCTCTATTTACCTGATCTGGCCCCCAATTACTTTCTTCTTTACCCGAAGATAAAGGAAATATTGAAAGAAAGATATTTTGATGACATTCAGGACATCAGGGAACTATGACAATAGCTCTGATGGCCCTTCTAGAAAAGGAGTTCCAAAACTGCTCTGAAGGGGGGACCAAGTGCTGGTGTAGGTTCAAGGCTTCTTCCCAAGGAAAGTACTTTGAAAGTGACTTTAATGCATTCAGAGATGAGATCGGCAGCACTTTTTCTAAGATGAGTTTGCAAACTTAACTGTCAGACCTTCATAAAATAAATTAAAGTTGAGAGGGGAATGCTCAAAGAAACAAACACGGGAAAGCAGACACATGAGAGCTACCGTCTACAGCTAAAAAGCTGTCACACTGAACAATGTGTATATCCTAGTTGTTCTCAAGGAATATGTGAAACCAACAGGAAGCAACTGCAGAAAAGCAGATCATTAAAGTCGGAAAAGGAAACAGGCTAGTTTATGAAGAAATGACTTTCTTATCTCTAATAATTAGGTAACCCTATAACTATTTTTATTTACTGGGTGGAAGACAGAACCAGACTCAGAATAGCCTGTAAGACCTTTGACTCTAAGGGAATTTTTATTTGTCGAAAGCTTATTAATGTATCAGGCACTCTGCTAGACATTTTATATATATTTTTTATAAGTCTAAATAATTGCATTTTTAAATATCTTGAGAAAATCATCATTCCACACTACTAGTTTTAAAAAGCAAAATATAAAACTACTTATAGCATGTCAGAAAAATAAAGAAACATGTGAAATATTAATAGTTGTTATTTTTAGGTCATAGCATAAGTGATTTCAAATTTCTACTTTATCATTTTATTTTCCCAAATTTCTACAATAAGCACAATTTACTTTCATATCTATAAACAATTATAAAAACACAGAACTTACAATGGTTTCAATTACCCCACATTATAATGATCTGATCATACAAAACACATGTGCATACATGTACACATTACAACTTGGTAGCATATAATCCTGTATTTCAGGTATCAGAACAAACTTAAAAAAAACAGATAACAAAATAGCTACCTCACTCAGAAACATGAGACCACTCAATTAAGTTAAACCAATGATTTATATAAAAAACAATTCTGTAAAGAGGCTATTCAAATGATTAAAAGGTATTTAAAATCTTTGAAATATGAATATTTATGTAAACATAGCTATATCAAACTACATATGGCTGCCACTTTAAGACAATGGATGAGTTAAATGAGCTAGTGGCTTTCCACAGTAATTCTCTCTTTACAATTCTTCCTGGAAAGCAAACTCAATCTTAATTTTCCACCTAATTTCTTTTCTTTTCTTTTCTTTTTTTTTTTTTTTTGAGATAGAGTGTCTCTCTTTGTCGCCCTCAGTACAGTGCTATGGCATCACAGCTCACAGCAACCTCAAACTCTTGGGCTCAAGCTATTCAATGCCCAGCTATTTTTAGAGATGAGGTCTTACTCTGGATCAGGCTGGTCTTGAACTCAGGAGCTCAGGCAATCCACCCGCCTCAGCCTCCCAGAGTGCTAGGAATACAGGCATGAGCCACCGAACCCAGTTGCTCCACTTAAATTCTTGAAAGTTCCCAGATCTCAGTAGTCCTTGGGATTCAAAATCATATGGGAAGCTTTTTCAAATTATTTATAGGCCTGGGCCCCCTCTTCCAGGACACTCAGGGGTCTGTCCTCAGGTATGAAATCACAGGCATCTTCGAAAAAGGCTCTTATGCCAACAATACTACCTTCTCCTTGAGAAATATGGCTACATATTTCACATCTTTTCCACAAGAACAATCTCCTCTAACTTGAGGGGGAAAAAATCACTTTCTTATACAACAGGAAGAACTATTATGAACTTCATTGCTTTTATATTTTCAGATAATTTGTTCTCTCATTTTTTTATTGAATGAATGGTTGAAATATCACAACATTTAAGAAGTTGAAATGATGCAGCACAATTTCTAATACTCATTATGTATAATTTCCATGCAATTACCCAACATTAAATTATATACGGACTAGACTTAAAAGTAAATTATTAACAAGCAATTCTATCATTTTCTAAAACTATTAAGGATTTCTTTAAAAGCTGGGCATTACAAATGTCATTCAAGAATAAACTGGTAGGCATCCAAAGTAGCATCTTATAGTCTATATTAATAAAATTACACACAAGTCATCCAATTAGATACAATTGTGCCATGGGGGGAAAAAAAAACTTTACTCAGCAAGTAGATATTTATCTCCTCAGATGGTTACTGACTGGCTTATTAACCTTTACCTTAATCTACTTTAGAAAGGAAAATAACCAGAAAACATCTAATGCCAGGTTAGAAAACAGGGTTTATCATTTTTGTCAATTCCTACTGATTTACAGGAATTGGCTGACAAAAATATGTTCCATTAAGGATTCTTAAGCCATCTCTGGGCTCAGTGTAAAATGAGTTGTTTATCCAGTCTGTCACAATAAAAGAGGAGGGCTGGGAGGCTAGATGTGGGTGTGGCTGCCATTTACTTACTGACCCTGGTCTACTGTCTTTTTTATAATAATTAAATTGTTTGTTCGGCACCTGTAGCTCAGTGAGTAGGGCACTGGCCATACACCAAAGCTGGTGGTTTTGAGCCCAGCCAGGGCCTGCTAAACAACAATGACAACTACAACCAAAAAATAGCCAGGCGTTGTGGCAGGTGCCTGTAGTCCCAGCTACTCGGGAGGCTGAGTCCTGATTGCTTAAGCTCAAGAGTTTGAGATTGCTGTGAGCTGTGACGCCACAGCACTCTACCGAAGGTGACATAGTGAGACTCTGTCTCAAAAAGACAAAATAATAATAATTGGACCAAGACCTTTGCTTCCTTATAAATATTAAATGAGGAGTTCTTTGTCTTAAATACAGACTATATTAAAAAGCACTTTCTTTACTCCAGAATGTGCTCTACATGGCCATTACCTGAAGGGATGTATTGGCCTTGCCTTTGTTATCTCTCCTGACCTAGTGATACATGGACATACTCGTAAGTCACTTTACTGTCTTTTTCAATCTGTAATGCTTTATTCAGTAGCTTTTTTGTGAATGGTGTAGATTTAGGCCTTGTAATAATAATCTCTATCTTGTTTTGTCCTATGGTGGGGTTGTATTTCCAAACTAATATTCAATACATACCACATTATTTCAAATATATATATCAATGATTCTAATATATAGTGTTCACAAAGAAAGAACAACAATACCAAAAAGGAAATGGGCAGGATTTGGATTTGAATATGAAAGTTTATCGTATTTTCTTTTGTTTTTCACAAGAGATCAAACTATTGTTAGAGAATATGGATACCACAAAGTTTATACAATGTTAGCAGTTGTAGATAAGCCCACGTTTGCCACATGCCGTATAAAAGACAGATCAAACTGTGAAGTCTGGAGCCTCGGATGCTTAGTCCTGCCTTTTATACTAGCTGGCTACAATCTTGGACGAGCCAATTCCCTAGCAAATAGAATGTGGAGCTGCACAAGAATCTAGATTGCCCATCAGCCCCCTTATTGCTCCTGAGTGCTGTGATTCTAATATCTGACTTCAATTCTCATTGCCTTTATGACTTTATTTCCTAATTTCCACCAAATTCCTGACTTCAACCACAATTCTCTATTCAATTTGTCCTATTAATTCTATGAATTTTAAAGCTCTTTTTTATCCAGTAGTTGTTTTTAATCTAGTAACTGTTTATATTACTGTTCAATGAAGTATGAATTAGTCTAATAATTGTACACATGGTATCTAGTGTAGAGTCTTAAAGCATCATTGCTTCCTTGAAGGTAGTTTTTGATCTAACAACAATCAGCTATGTTTGCTGTTCTGGAAAAAACAGAGAAATTCTAAAGAGGAGGAGGAAAAGATTGTTTCAGGACTTTAACAGTTATTTGTAAGATTGGCAAAAAATAAATCAAAATATTTACATTGGTTATCTTTGGGTGGTAACAATGGAGGCGATTTTTCTGCCACTTTTTAATATTTTCTACCTTTTCCAAATTTTAAAAGGATTATCTATTGCTGTTTAATAGTTAAATAACTTGTGCTCGCTTTGGCAGCACTTATACTAAAATTGGAACAATACAGAGAAGATTGGCATGCCCCTGCGCAAGGATGACATGCAAAATTTGTGAAGTGTTTCACATTTAAAAAAAAAAAAGTTAAATAAGTTATTATGCAACAATCTATGTTATAAATTTTTTGTAATGGGTAAAAATGACAATCTTTAACAAACATGCCTTAAACACCTTTGTAGTACTTCTAGGAGGGATCAGGTATATATAATGAAATTCTCAAAGCCTCTATTTACTAAGGGAAAAATGAGAGGAAAAGTCACTGTTTAAGTAGCTTTTTTTTTTTTTGAGACAGAGTCTCAAGCTGCAGCCCTGGGTAGAGTTCCGCGGCGTCACAGTTCACGGCAACCTCAAACTCTTGGCCTTAAGCAATTCTCTTGCCTCAACCCCCCAAGTAGCTGGGACTATAGGTGTTTGCCACAACGCCCATCTATTTTTTTGTTGTGGTTATCATTGCTGTTTTAGCTGGCCCGGGCCAGGTTCGAACCCGCCAGCCTCGGTGTATGTGGGCAGCACCCTACCCACTGAGCACAGGTGCCACCTAAGTACCTTCCATTATAATCTATTCTAGACCATGACAATCATCTTCCAAAAGTTCTTAAGACTTTTAAGATGCAAAACAATATTTAATGTATAGTTAGCAAGTGTATTTTGTACCAAATATATGAAAAGGTGCCAGTGTTCCTATTTGTTCTATGCATATAATGCATTATTATGCCAATATAATAAACTTAAAGCATGACTTTACTATTTAAAATAGATACAGAATTTGAATTATGACACATTTGCTTTAGGGCACATTGTTGGCCATATTTTTATTTACTCAATGCTAAGTCCTTATTGGGGGCGTAACTCTAAATGACATCACTATCATAAAAAAAATAACTTCTGATTTTTTTGAATGCTGTCTAGGAAAGTACATGGTAAAAAAAAATAGGGAATACCTATCCAAACACACAATTTATAAAGATATTCTAATATGTTTGTATCAGAACTCTTGATTTTCCACTTTACTATACAGCCTTAGTTTGGTTAAGCCTTAACAGCTGTTGACATCCTGGACATGCTACTAAAATGTTCTGCGTGCTAGGCCTCTCAGTCGTAATACCACTACCATCAACATCTGTTTTGTACTGTACAGGTTACAAAATATTTTCATATATTTTAATTCAGTGGATGACCCACACCACCCTCATTGACTCATTTTATAGATGGCTTAACAAAGGTCAACCTAAGACGAGGCCAGGGCCTATTACATCCTATGTGCAGTTAAGAAGACTATTTGGAAGCTCAAATGAGATAACATGTATATGAAAGTATTTTGTAAACTCAAAACTTTTTGTAAAAATGTAAAGTAGCATATTATTATCCACATTTCCTTACTAGAGAAGTATTGCCCACATTCAATGATCTCTCAAGTTTTCAAGTTTTCTTTTTCTGGAGGTGCCCACAGCTCAGTGGGTAGGGCACCAGCCACATACAACAAAGCTGACAGGTTCAAACCAGGCCTGGGCCAGCTGAACAACAATGACAACTACAACCACACAAAAAAATAGCCAGGCATTGTGGCAGGCGCCTATAGTCTCAGCTGCTTGGGAAGCTGAGGCAAGAGAATCACTTAAGCCCAAGAGTTTGAGGTTGCTGTGAGGTATGATGCCACAGCACTCTACCGAAGGCGATATAGTGAGACTCTGTCTCAAAAAAAAATTACTTTTTCTATTAGAAAAGTTAATTGAAAAAAAAAATCGAATTCCTATTACCTAAAGACTGTTAACATTGTAATACAGGATGATCATGCTCAATTAGAACATAAAATTTTCTTTCTTTTCTTCAAAATAATATAAGCATCTCTCCATGGTATCAGTCATGCATTCAGGAAAAAAAAATATTTTTGAGCACCTACTATGGATACACGGGGTACACAAAGTAAAAAACACAGATGAGTCTGTAACAACATGAAGCTATCAGTACAGAAACACAGTCAGGTAAGCAAATAAGCAAAAAGATACCCTGTGGGAAAGTGCTATAAAGAAAAACAGGGCTCAAGATTAGAAAACTGGGGCACAGGCAACTTGATGAAGGCCTTTACTGAAGGCCTCTCTAAACAGGTGATACGTGCATTGAGACCTGAAGTAGGTGCCAGAAATGCAAAAAGTAGGTGGTAGAATGTTCTAGGCGTGGAAGCTGTATGTATAAAGACTTCGAGGCAGAAAGGAAAACACCTTGGCACATTTGAGGAATGAAAAGACAGATAATAACATCAAAACAGTACCTGAAAAAAGAACAGTACCAATGAGGTTAGAGAGCAAACAGGGGTCATCTCACATAGCCTGGGAAGGACTCTAAATAACACTCAAAGTGCACTTATTATAAAACCACTGAAGTTGGCAGCGCCTGTGACTCAAGGAGTAGGGCGGTGGCCCCATATCCTGGGAGTGGCGGGTTCAAGCCTGGCCCTGGCCAAAAGTGCAAAAAAAAAAAAAAAAAACCATTGAAGATTTTCAGCAGGAGCACACAATCCGATCTACATATAAGACCACTTTGACTGCTGTATGGATAAAGCATTCTTTCTTTGTAAAGAAGAGAAGCAGAGAGACCAATTAGGAGACTTTGCAATAGTTCAGTTGAAATGTTAAAAGCGTGGAGAGGGGCGGAGGCAGTGAAGAAGATACATTTAGATTAAACATACAGTAATCAGCATGTATCAGTGGGAGATTGGTTCCAGGAACCCGGATACCAAAATCTGAGGATGCTCAGGTCCCTGATAAGAAATGGCATAGTGTTTGCACATAACCTATGCCCATCATCAGCTGTGTACTTTAAAATCATCTCTAGACTACTTTTTGTATACAATGCCTACACATTAATTCATTTGTGTGGATTCAGCATAGCACAGCAAATTCAAACTTTGCTTTTTAGAACTTTATGGAATTTTTTCAATCAAAATACTTTTGATTTGCAGTTGTTTGAATCTATAGATGCAGAATCCACAGATACAGAGGGCCAATTGTCATATTTTAGAGCAGTGATTTTCAATTGGTATGCCATGAAAATTTTTAAAGATTAATTATTTTTGAAAGAAGTTTGAAGCATAGTAAGTATATTCTTTTTTATATTCTTTTTAGAATCAATAAAGTGTGGCACAGAAGTTTAACTATAGGTTCAAGTGTGCCATAAGTTAAAAATGGTTGAAAAACACTTTTAGAGGTAAAAAACACAAATTATTGGGGTACTGATGGGAATGATCGAGAAACTGAGGAATTAAGGTTACTCCACCTATCTGATTAAGCTGAGGGAATGGTGGCATCAATCTCTAGGTTTAATCCTAAATTCCGGATGCTTATTAGTTTTAAAAAGTGGACATTTAAAATGAATAATTAGCTATATGACTAAGGAATGTCAAGGACACTATTGGCATTTAAGTGGTATTAAAAGCCTGGGAATTGATCCTATTCTAGAAAAGAGAATAGAGAAAGAGAAGAGATGAGAGCTCATACTGAACCCTGAACAAAGCTGATACTTAAAATGCAAAAAGTTGGCTAAGGAAACTGAGAGACAGTAGCTAATGAAACAGCAAGAAAAACCACATATCTGGGATCATGAAAACCAAGAGAAGAAAGTTTAAAGGAAAGCCAGATGCTCTACAAGGGCATATGACCACTAGGCCCACCAGCCACATGCTGATTTGGGGAAGGCTTCTTTTGCTTATCTGTGGTGTTGAATATCATGAAAAGTATGCACAGACCATTTTTATTGCTTTCACTAGTGTTTGTGTATTCAATGTGTGACCTAAGACAATTCTTATTCTTCCAATATGAAGCAGAGGGGGAAAAGGTTGGACACGCCTGCTTACTATTTTAAGTGGTACTACGAGAGGCCAAGTACAAAGCAGCATCTTTTGGATTTACAACTGAATATCACTAGGTTATCTAAAATAGTTCTAACAGTATACAGTACAGGGTGTCCATAAAATTCATGTGAATTTGAAATAGCTGTGTTTTTTGTGCATTCACTTTGTAAGTATTTAATGACTACTTCATATTCTACTCAGTAAAAAAATACACATTTTTTGGTATAATAGTTGAGTTTTCTACATAGAAACTGGGGATTTTAAATCAAGGAACATAATTTGTCTTATCTGAACCAATACTGCTTTTGCTTGTTTTTATATTCAATAAAACTTTATTCACAAAATCAGGCAGTTGGGCTGGATTTAGCCCTCAGGTCATAGTTTTATGATCTAAACTCCCATCCTTAAAAGCTCCCCTGACCCATAACTTGTTCTTTATTTTCGATTTTTCCCCTCACCCCCTATTTTTTATTGTTTCAGGTTAACTTGAGGGTACAAAGAGAATGAGGTTAGAAAGTTTGTTTGCATTTGTTAGGTAGTCCCTTTTATATGTTTGTTTGTTTTAGAGATAGTCTCACTCTGCTGCCCAGGCTAAAATATAGTGGGGGGCCATAATTCAATGCAGCCTTGAATTCCTGAGATCAAACAATTCTCTTGCCTCAGGCTCCCAAGTAAATGGGACTACCAATGCATGCTAGCATGCCCAGCTATTTTTTCTTATTTTGTATACAGATGAAGTCTCATTATGCTGTCCAAGCTGATCTCAAACTCCTAGGGTCAAGTGATGCTTTTGCCTTAGACTTCAAAGTACTAGCATTACAGGCATGACCCACCAGGCTGGCTGAACCAATATAATGCAAGCTATGACTGGAAATCAGCACTCTGCTTAGGAAAAAGTAGCTGCGTATACAACAGAGGAACAGAAAATGACTCCCTGCCTTTGAAGGGTTGGCTATTATGTACTATGTTCTTTCATTCACTGGTAACAGTTAGGAATTTAGAACCTCCTATAGACCTCTAAGTCAATGGGTAGTGTGTGAGTGGAAGGAAGGAAGAGTCCATTCTCAAATAAAAGGAAAAGACTTTTGCCCTTCCACTTTTTTACTACCTGGAATACAATCTTTGGTATTACAATCACCTTTGGACCATGGGGAGGAAATTAATAAACGAAGGAACCAATATTGCTTCCCAATACTTTTCCCAAATACTGAAAACCAATACTTTTCCTCCCATGGGGAGGAAATTAATAAATTAAGGAGAGGAAAGAAGAAACTGGAGGATCATGGTCCCTTGAGGGAATTCCCAGGCCACTGCACTAGCCGAGGACTACTACCTCCAGATTTCTTGTTGCAGGAAGAATGTAAACCCTTTTCTTGTTTTAAGCTACCAAAGTATGACTTTGCAGTTGCTAACAGCTAAACAAAACATTAACTGATACAGGTCATGTTTGTTTCATTCCTCCCTAAGTCAGAGTATTTTAAAATGAAGCAATGTTTAGCACAAGTAAGAGGGCATTACAGCTATTGCAAACTCCAATGCAATTAGCAGTGGCCATATGACCTTGTCTGGACAAAGAGGTATCCAGAAGACTGATGAGGCTTCTAGGAAATTTAATCCTTTGGTCATACAGGAGAGAGCTGAAAGAATTTAGTAATTGGGCTGTCCTTGCTATGCCTTCCACCCCCATCCTTTGCCTGTTGTCCTTTCTATTTTTGAATTGGTTGTGATTTCTAGAGCTACACAGCCATCTTAAAACTGTTTGTGCAACAAGCACAAAAACCAAAAGCCCACCTCCAATAATGAAAAAAACCTAGCTGCCTGATAACATCATCAAGCTGCTATACTAGCTGGAGTGCCTTTCTCCAGATTTCTTATTATGGAAGATAATTAAACGTCTTTAGTGATAAAGTCACTATTCGTTAGGACTGGGTTTTTTTCTTTTGGTTTTTAGTTTTGTAGCAAAAAGCATGCCTAACTGATACAATCCCTACCTTTTCTCAAATACCAAAGTGTCTTCATGCTGCCCTCTTAATAAATAAAATTTCCTCCCCTCCTGTGGCTCTCCATCTTACTTCAAAATTTCTTCTCTAATATAAGCTGAAACTGTACTAATGTTCCCACATGTGGCATGCTCTCCCTTCTAAACCTCATCAATTTTTAAAAGGCCCAGCTCAAATCCTGTATCCCACAAGAAGTCGCTCCTAAGGGGTCATAGAGATTTTCTTGAAGTCCACGATTCTGTTCATTAATTAACAATCTCACCATTATTTATCCCCCATGTAAATCTTACCTTTCAAATCAGCACAGTATGTAGCCAATTCAAAATTCAATTCAAAGAATTTTCAAGCTGGGAATGTTGAATATTTGCATTTTGGGCTCCTGTTGCTGAACTCTTACCAAAATCTTAGTTATGAGAGCCACTACTCTTGTTTATAAGTACATGCAGCTCATTTTCTCTTCTGAAGCAATGATTCTTAGTCAAAAATATAAATGAGCATGTATTTGGGAAACTTTCCCCAAATACATATACCAAGGTACCCGCCCCAGATGTACTGAATCATTTCCAAGATCATACATGTCAAAAATATAAGGTTATTCTGATGTGTACTCCTAGATAAGGTTTATCTAACTCTAGATATTCTAGAACTACACTCTTCAACATAGTAGTTGTAGCTACTCTCCATATGTGGTTATTAAACACTTGAAATTAGATTTAAAAGGTGATCTATGAGATTGAGCTGCTAGAAAATTTATATATATTTGAAACTTAGGTATATACATTTACTTTCTCAACCGTAAATTGTATTTAATATAAATACAGCTGAACATGATGGCACCTATAATCCTAGCATCTAAGGAGGCAGAGGCAGGAGGATCACTTAAGGCCCAGAGTTTGACACCAGCCTGGGCAACACAGTGAGACTCCCATCTCCACAAACAAAAGAAACATAAATAAGATACAGACTACTTCTCATGAAAAGTTAACATCTGAACTGAGATGTACTATAGGTATAAAATAATACACACTAGATTTTAAAGACTTAGTATGAAGAAAGGTAAAATGCCATTAATAATTTGTATTGATTACATATGAGGATAATAGTTTGGATATACTGGTTATAGATATATTATTAAATTTCATCTATTTTAACTTTTTCTAGTAGATAGAAAATTTTAAATTACATATGTTCTTTGTATTGGACAGTGGTGTTCTCTAAACTATCACTTTCACCCAACTGTGACTAACAGTTAATGTCATTCCAAATCCCTAATTACTTGGAAAGAACAAGTTAAGTTCTTTCAATGCTTTTTTTTTTTTTTTTTTTAACAAAAGCCCATATAGGAAATAGCTCTCCAATTTCAGTTGAGTCAGGAAAAAACGAATTTTCCTAAGCAGCTAGTATAGTTTTATTTTATCAATACTGTTAATCTATTATCAGTCATCAGGCATTTCCTTTTGCCTTGCTGAGAGTCATATTAACCAAATTTTAGTAATTATATAGTTTCAAAGAACATTGCTACAGCAAGTCTAATCACAGTTTCTATCTTATTTTCTGTTTTTTCAGATTTTTTTTCCTTTTTCAAAGTCATTAATCTTTTTTTGCAACAAGGAAGAAAATTATCTTCAATAAAAAGCAAAGCCTGTATAAACACTAAAACAATGTGTAGCAAAGGCTAACTTATTTAAATAAAATAGAAAAAGTTGCACTGTGGGTGCTCAGTATTTGTGACTTCTGCCTCCATAGATTCAACCAACCATGGGTTGAAAATATTCACAAAAATAAACAAACAATAACAATACAATAAAAAAAATACAAATAAAAATAATAGTATAACTATATAGCATTTACATTGTATTAGGTATTGTAAGTAATCTAGAGATGAATTCAAGTATACAAAAGGATATGCATAGATTTATGCAAATGTTCCATCATTTTTTATCAGGGATTTGCACATCCATAAATTGTGATGTGGAGGGGTGTCCTGGAACCAATTCCACCCCCATACTAAGGAACAAATGCGTTCAATTCCTCAAATTGCCATTTGCTGATTCACTTTGCATAATTCATCCTTTTCGACAAAAATAAAACAACCTTTAAACACCACCATAATACTCTGCAATGCTCTGGGGGAGAAGAGCTAGAGCCATTTGTGAAATAAGATAAAAATCCTCAGAAGAAAAAGATATTATCAAGATATTATCAGTGAATATTAGTGACAGTGTTGTTCTAATTTATACAAAAGAAGGAATGCAAACCAGCTTTCTTAAATTTATTTAAGAAGACGTAATTTTTATTTTTAGTCATTAGGTCTAACCTAAGAACAAACAATTACTTTAGGTTCAATTTAGAATCTTTTTTTAAAGAGTAATGTTATTTTGCTGTAGGTTTAGTGAAATTCTCTTTTATAGCCAATATGAGTAAATAAGATTGTTCTAATTATCTCAAATACCAAAAGCAACAAAATCTTATAGAAGTTACATTTCTTACTTATCAGTCCTTAACTAAAATGGAACATCCTTTTTGGTTTACAGATGTTATCAAGGAAAACAAATTTATATTCTACTCAACAGGAAATTTAATCTAGAAATCTAGAAACAGTAACAACATGAAAGCCTGAGAGAACTTCTATTGTTAACACAAATAACCATTTAATACACAGAGATATATACCAACTATGTAATAAAAAGTGATAAAAATTTTAGTTCTGAGATGCCAAGGCAGATTTGCACTCGGGCAAAGAGGAGAAAAACTATAATGCTCTTTTCACAATTCATCAAATATATATGAACACATGCTTTTTTCAAGCATGTAATGGGGCTAAGATAAAAGGCCGAATAAGATGCAATGTTCCAGGTCGTCACAGCATATGGGCTAGTGGGATAGACAACAGTTTGACTGGAGTTATGAGCAAGGTAGGCTGCTGTCTAGAAAAACACATTTATAAGGTCCAACAAAGCACCACTGGAACATGATGGCCGTGTGTGGTAACAGTCAGCTCAAGCACCAAAATTGAACAGTATAGGGATTTTCATCAGAATTAGTAAATTTTATTATCCAATTTTAAACACTCTCTAGAAAACTGGTTCAGAAAAATCATGATATAAAACAGGAATCAGAATTACCAAAACTTATGAAATGTTTTCTCTAATTATTTTTAGAAAACTGACCCTGCAATAACCAAAAGGAATGAAATAGCAAGTTATGAAAAGAAAATCAGTTTATTCCTCTTTCATACAATATTGAGCAAATATTTAAAGAATATTATTACTGTATTAGTTCCTAACCCACATGAATTGGCCTAACACTGGGCAAAACACAGTAGCTACTGAAATGTCAATCCACTGTGACCAAGTATAACAGAAATCCTGTGTCAGTGGAGCACACAGGGTAAGAATTAAACAGATTTACAAAGGTCTAGGAAAGTATCCCGGACAAAGATGACTCCAAAGCTGAGATTTCAAACAGAAGATAGTCAAGTGCAAAGTAAATAGGGGAAAACAGCTAATAATAAATCTGCTTCAAACTTCTGAGATTCTCTAATCTAAATACGATAAAATAAAAACACATATTTTGGGAAATGGCCGTGAATTACCAACCCAACATGATCAAAGATATTAACTTTAAAATCACTTTATCCAAGTTAGAAATCTGTTAATTGCTTGAAAAAATAAATTTGTGAGAGCTAGAAGCCAAGAAATAGTTTACCCACAGCTAAACTAAAAAAACCAGCCAACCAACCAAAAATCTTCATTTTATTCCTTCTTTTCTGAATGCACTTTATTCCCACAAGCGTATTATCTTCCCAGCCTAGAACTACAAAACCCAACTTCAGGCAATGTCAGTGACATTTTATGGATATTCTCAGTGTGCTTCCCAAATTGCCTAGAAATCCATCTGTGTTACTAGATGAGTTTCCATGTTAGGAAAACAATTGGCTATGTCATTCACAGGAATTAAACAGATTCCAATCCAAACAAAAAACCACTCAGTAGAAGATGACTGGAGAGCTTCCCTATTATAATGATGGAACTGAATTTATACAGCACTATTTTAGGTTGAGGAGGGGTGCTACCTCAACTTGTGAACAGCTGAATAGCCCAAACATTTCTAATGTAATAAGTTTAGCAGCTTTCAGTATCTATCAAATAATCAGTTTCAGCAAGAAGTTATAAATATCATTTATAATACAACGATGCCTTTAGGACACAATAGGGAGCTGCTCAGGGATATTTTCCCCTAAATTTTCAGGATGCTAAGCTAGGAATGCTACCAGGCTTTTTAGGATTATTTTTCTTTTCATTGTCAACAGAATCTTACTTTGAAGAAATGATCCATTCTTAAATAAGACTGTATGAATGAAAGCATTTTAACTGGAAAACACCCTGCAAATATATTGCAATTGTATTATTTAATAACATTATTACTATTATGTTACTTTGTGTAGAATTCCTTCTTCCCCCTAATTAAAATAATATGGTACTGAAGAAATTGACTAAATTGCGTAATATAATCATGGGGTTTAGGGAACACACCTTTGGAACCAACTAATATTAAGGAGTTTTTATCGAAGAAGCTGACTATTGTGACTAAAGTCTCTCATTAGGGGCTGAGATAATCAGTTTTAAACTGTTTAAATTAAGAGCAAATGTGTCTAAAGTAAAAGTAAATACACCCTCACGTTGAACTCTGGAAATCTTCCAGGAGTAGTTTATGAATTTGGTTACCGGATTGCACATGGGTCAAAGGGAGAAAAACTGTAAGACTCTTTTCAACAATATATCAAATATATATGGAACACTCCTTTTTTTCAAGGACTATAATAATAAGATGTAAGTTGAGTAAGACACAATATTCCATGCTCTTGTAGCTATTTAGAGACCTTTGTTATTTCCTTGGACTTAGACAAACTCTAAGAAGCAGACACTACTGCACTGATAAGTGCTGGGTAAACTATAGGTTACCTACCATATCGATTCAAGATGTGGAACACAAGTTAAATTGGCTATATGCAACCATCTCCTAAAGCAGTGGTTCTCAACCTTCCTAATGCTGTAGTCCTTTAATACAGTTTCTGTGGGTCGCAACCCACAGGTTGAGAACCACCGCTCTAAAGACAAAAACCATGATAATTCTGCTACACTCTTTCTTCTTTATCATTAGACATTGTGTGCTGAGGACTGTTCAACTCCAAGTTCCAGAGCTAAATACTAAACCATCTCAATATTTAAATTCATGTGTAGGCCAGGATTATAGTTTATGTAATCCTGGTGTTCTGGAGGCTGAGTCAAGAGGACCACTTGAGCTCAAGAGTTTGAGACCAGACTAGTGAGCATCCATTTCTAATGAAAATAGAAAAAATTAGCCAAGCATGGTGGGACATTCCTGTTTTACCAGTTACTCGGGAGGCTGAGGCAGGAGGATTGATTGCTTGAGCCCAGGAGTTACAGACTGCACTCTAGCTGAAGTTAACACAGCAAGACTCTGTCTCAAAATAAATAACTCATGTTTAGTGGGTAAATACTGTATATTAATTTGTCTGCTACATTTTATTCTAGAATGAATAAACAAAAACATGTTCTAGTTTAGAATGTAAATATTGTTGCAAGGAAAGGCTACTAGTTAACTTAGCTCCATATGCTACAGGTTTAATATGACCTCTTGATAGATAAACAGGAAGCAGAAACCTTGAATTTTTAAAAAGATGATTTAACCATCCAGGCTTGCTCTCATGTTTTGATCACTGCACAGTCCCCTTTCCATTTGGCACGGGAAGGGGTGCAGGGTTATGATGATAAAGCTGGTTGAGGCAGTGGGAATGAGAGAATGGGTCCGGGGAAGAATAGGAAAAAGACCATCAACAAAATAAATGTATTAGAAAGGACAAGCTTTCTAAAGGTTTTTTATTTTTTTAAATGCAATTTGTAATCCAGCTCCAAAAACCAGAAAGTAATTGTAGATAATGAAAAAATTTTCAAAGAAAAAAAAATTTCCAATTAGCAGAAGATCAGTGTCAAAATCAAGTTTGTTAAATGAAATACTTAAGTATAAATTCACATGTAGACATGTGCTTGCATGTAAAAACTTGTGCATGTGGCCAATCCCAAACTGGGTTAGGATTGTGATACTCAGGAGAGCAGGGAGCTGGATAAATGGAAACCAGACATAAATGCTTTCTCTGTAGAGAAAGCACAGATTCATTACTAAGTACAATGGAAAGAGGGGGGAAAAAAAGCAAAGAAAGCAAGTATTCAAACTTTGATCCTGAGACTGTGTTGAACTTTTCCTTTTATTTAGTTGAGTTACAGAAAATAACTTGTTCTATCTGAAACTGATGGCAAAAGTTTACTTTTGAAATTTGAAGCAGCTGCTAGTTTAGCAAACTAATGTGGTTCATTCAGAAATTTTACTTTAGTCCTTGTTTCAAGTGCCTCGTATAGAACATACTATGTGCAAATGCTCTGGTTTATATCAGCATTTAGCTCTGCGCTTACCCTTAACTCCTGCAAAAGCAGCTAAAAATAAGAACACAGTCACACTCTACCTCTTGTTCACATACTCTCTCAGGCTTTCTAATTCATGATCAAGAAGTCTAAATTTAGACTAAGAAATAAAGTACTATCACACACATCCTTTTTAGTCAGGAAGAGAAAGTTAAATCTACAAAGTCTGCAAACCACAGGAACTCAAGAGATACTTAACATCAATTATTTAAATAACTACTAATCTCTTGCAGAGCAAAGGAAAAAGAAAACTGTTTAGGTCACTTGACCAGAGGTTCACAAATAACTTATTTTCTTCCTTTTCCTTCCAATAAAAAAGGAAGACAGAAACAGAAACCTGATGATGATTTTTCAAATTAAAGTCAATCAATCACCTGAAGGATATTTCTCTGTTTAAGAGGTATTTTTAAAGGTTGAGGCAGTGTTTCTTTCAAAAAGGCTATTGAAATAGGCTTGTTAACCTGATTTCAAGTTCTTATTTCACTTCCGCCATTTCACAAGGGTGCTTGTGCTCATCATGAGTGCCAATGTATAATCATATATTCTGAAAGCAAAGTGAGACTTTTTTTACTTCTTTTAGCATAAGAGTGAAAAACCCAGAAATTTGAGAATTTTGTCTCAAACAAGGTTAAAAAAGAATTTTCCTATGCCTTCTCCACTGGTCATTGTTTATAAAACAAAAACCACTTTAATGCTAAACACATTTTGATGAAGTGTTAATTTTTTCAATGCTTTCATTTAAAATTGCTAAAAGATAGCATAATAGAATGTCTTTATATCTATGTATATGTTTAATAATGTTAGAGAACTGCTAATTTTTAAGGTGAGATAAGAGTAATTATGTTTATATATGTATATACACATACACACATCTGGAAATATTTATGAATGACATATGTGAGATTTATTTCAAAATAATCTAGGAAGAACAAGCAGAGCAGGGAGGAATACAGATAAAACATTACTGGCCATAAGTTGATAACTGTTGAAAATGAGATACACAGCCAGGCCTTGTGGTGGGCACCTGTAGTCCCAGCTACTTGATAGGCTGAGGCAAGGGAATTGCCTAAGCCCAAGAGCTGGTGGTTGCTGTGAACTATGACACAACTGCACTCTACCAAGGGCGACAAAGTGAAATTCTATCTCTAAAAAAATAAAAAAATAATAAATAAATAAATAAAAAGAAAATGAGATGCAAATACATGGGTGTTTTATTATAATATTCCCTCTACTTCTGCATATGTTTGAAATTTTTCACAAAAGATAAAAG
Source organism: Perodicticus potto (assembly GCA_963574655.1). Classification (NCBI taxonomy): domain Eukaryota; kingdom Metazoa; phylum Chordata; class Mammalia; order Primates; family Lorisidae; genus Perodicticus; species Perodicticus potto. The sequence continues at coordinate 23,580 of CAUYRH010044826.1, forward strand.
TATTTACAAAATTCACTTAAAGTGACTTTCTAAATGTTATAATCTGAAAAAGTTGGGTTAAATACCATGTAAAAACTGTCATTTAGCTTTGGGATAGAAAATGAGAAGCATGTACTGTAAGGTGGAAGGGAAACACCAAAAAGGTTGTTTTGTTCCATCATGTATCAATACCAGGAGTCCTAGAAAAAAGAAACATGGTCAGAGTTCACGAGAATACAAGAATACAAGGTTTGGCCAAGTCCATACACTAAGGATATTATGCTTCTACAAACTGTAGAAGAAACCACTGTACCAATTTATAGGATTACAAGACTTGATATAATAAAGCAGTATGTTTTCTATAATCAATCCAGGATAATTACTACTTACTTATGGAAGTGAATTAAAATACTAAGACACTGCAAATTTTGTAGATTTACTTTTGATAAGCATTTCTCAAACAGTAAATGTGTTCTTTTTTCTACCAAAAAGGGCACCATTTTTTTTAAAAAAGGAAACATTAGAAGAGAACCATATTAGCAAGATGGAAACAAGAACCATCCTCACCAAGAGTTAATGAGCAACAGTCATTAATGTCAAGGGCTAATTAAAAGACCTGAGACCTCCATCACGGGGGATAACTCAAGAACAATAATCTTTTCTACATCCTTTTCCACAGACATCAGCGAGGATAAAATGCAAACAACTTTAGAAATGTAAAAGCTTTACAGGATGATTTATGGTGTTTGGATAAACTTGACAATGTATCTTAACTTACAGTACTTCTGACACATGGTATTTTATTTCATTTCTGGAAAAAAGCTCATTTAATGAAGTTCCTAGTGATAAGAGCATGCTAGAGACTTTGAAACAAAGAGATGCAGAATCTCACTGAAAAGTCCTCATTTTACAGTAATATATATTGTATATATATGAATGATCTCTGGGTTTAGGATACTCCCCAGATTCCTTGTGATTCTGGAGTTTATTTTTCACTTATGGTTCCTATATTTGAAATGATATTAATTTTTTTTTTTTTTTTTTTTTTTTAGACAGAGCCTCAAGCTGTCACCCTGGATAGAGTGATATGGCATCACAGCTCACAGCAACCTCCAATTCCTGGGCTCAAGCGAGTCTCTTGCCTCCGCCTCCCAAGGAGCTGGGACTACAGGTGCCCGCCACAACGCCTGGCCATTTTTTGGTTGCAGCCATCATTGTTGTTTCATGGGCCCAGGCTGGATTCGAACCTGCAAGCTCAGGTGTACATGGCTGGCGCCTTAGCCCGTTGAGCCACAGGCGCCGAGCCAATATTAAATATTTTAAAATACCATATCAAGCTTTCTTCCCTCAGGAGTTATCTTCCACTATACTTTTGTTTTTTCATTCAAAAGAACTATGGACGTTGCTCAAATCAGCATATTAGGTTAAGACCAAGATACCCGTTAGCTGACCTTTCAGCTTGTTTAGTATCATTCGTTAAATGAATGCTGACTTTTGCTGTATAATCTTAACACATGCATATATAAAATGAATTGTTTCATTTCTAATGTATGTGTAGTATCTAATATCACAATCAACCTTCCCAGAATTCTAGAGATGTTACACTGTCACATGACAGGCTCTGAAAACGGAATGCCTATATCTGAATCCTAGCTCTGCCAGTTATCAGCAAATAGCTTAAAAATCTCCAGGTTTCAGCTTCTTTATCTGTAAAATGGGCGTAACTGTAATACCTAGCTTAAAGCATTGGAGGAAAATTCTGAGTATGAGTAAGCCACTTAGAATAGTACCTACCTTGCCACTCAATACATGTAGCTAAATTCACATCTAATTATTGAAAATAACACAAGATAAGAAAGCTTACTAAGAGAATTTGCTTAGAAATGATCATGAAATGTGATCAGTGTTTCAATATGCTTTCAATTTTTTAACCTACTATTTATAGATTATATATCGATTTATTACACTAAATTCATGACAGAGAAAAATAAAATACCTTCCTTATAACATAGCAAAGCTATACACATACCAGGACTAAACTTCTGTTTATTGTTTATAGCTGCCCTATGTCATTTCATAGTAATCTTGGGTTTTGGGTAACTAATCAGATTGCTCGAGAATCCAGATGTTTGCAGCCATTTTGCAAAAGTTTATTGGTAGATTTAACTTTGAAGCCTCTAAAATAAAAGATTAAGCTACTATTGCTATGCAGATATTAAATTTCACCTGGAACATGAAGACACTGTTCTTCCAACACAACATGCTAACCTCTTCAGTTGAGTTTTCTAACTTTCTCTACCTGTATCATTTATTCATTGAATATGTATTCCACAGGTAGCAAAACTTAATATGCTAATAAGATCATTTAACTTGCTTTATTATTTCTCTGAGAGAAGGCCATATAAAAATTTTGACTATCTTTCTTTAAACTTACTTTTGGTTTACAGTGTTCTACTGACTTTGTAAAGAAATACATAATCTAGAGCCAGATGCAGGGCCTCACACCTGTAATCCTAGCACTCTAGGAGGCTGAGGTGGGAGGCTTGCTTGAGGTCAGGAGTTCAAGACCAGCCTGAGCAAGAGCAAGACTCCATCTCCATAAAAAAATAGAAAAATGAGTTGGGCATGGCAGCCTGAGCTGTACTCCAGCTATTCTGAAGACTAAAGCAAGAGAATTGCTTGAGTCCAGGAATTTGAGGTTGCAGTAAGCTATGATTGAGGCCACTGCACTCTAGCCAGGTCAACAAAGTGAGACTCTGACTGTGAAAAAAAAAAAAGAGGAAAGGAAAAAAATCTGAATTATTTGAGCATAAATCCCCCAAATAGAATCATCAATAAACAGTGGCTCTCAATGAACTTAAATGAAGTTAAGAACATATAAGTAGTTGGCAGGCGACTGTAACTGGTTTTTTAATGGCTTCAGTTAAATTACTTAAATTAGAAGATGTAGAAATCTGTTCTCATTCAGGACTTTTTAAAAGGTGCTAATGTTCTTATTTCTGATATAATTAGCAATACTATCACTGGAATATGCTGCCATGGCTGGCAGGCTATCTGGTAGACAAAATACCTTTATAAATTAACAGATACTAAACAACTCAGTCGATGCAACTTTATACAAATCTGATTTCTCTCTCTCTCTTTTTTTAAGACAGAGTTTCACACTGTCACCCTGAGTACGGTGCAGTGATGTCACAGCTCATAGCAAGGGGGCTCAATGGATCCTCCTGCCTCAGCCTCTTGAGTAACTGGGACTGCAGGCGCCCACCACAATGCATGGCTAGTTTTTCTATTTTTAGTAGAAATAGGGTCTTGCTTTTTGTTCAGGCTGGTCTGTTAACTCCTGAGGTCAGGCAATCCACCTGATTCAGCCTCTCAGAATGCTAGGATTACAGATGTTAGCCACGACACCTGGCCACAAATCTGATTTCGAGTACACTGTATGTAATAAATTTTATAAATCATACATTTGAAGATTTGTTTTTACTTCATCTACTTTTGACAGGTGAAAAGGGAAGCAGATGACATTTAAATTATAAGATCCTTTTTAAAAATCTTCTGTCTTAGAGAAATGTATACATATACCATATATGTCTTTTCAAACCTAGAAATAGGGTAATGCAAAGTAGTGACTTTGAGTAGAGCCCTTTTGTGAGATCAAAAAGATTTTAAAATAAGCACCTCCATAAATCTCAAATATGAATAAACTCAAACCCCTTGTCCTTGTGTTTCTACTGAAACTGGTTCAGGTGAGTTTTTATTTTGCTTTGATTTTGGTGGAACTGTTGAATTGAAATTTTTAAAAAATGTTTCTAGTCACTGGCAAAACGATATTAGACTCCATAGAATCCCCAGAAGGACTACATTTTAAAAAGAAGAAGTATATAGATATATTTGATGTGTTAAAAAGAAGCCTACTTTATCCTTTAGAAATATAAAAAGCCTAAAAGTTTTCTTATTAGAGAATGTAATCTACCTACAAAAGAACACATAATTAAATTTGAAATCAGAACATTTCAAAATGAAGCAACTGTATATACACACACACTCTTACATATATCACACACAGAAAAAGTCTAAAACAGTGATTTTCAACCAATGTGCCACAGCACACTAGTATGCCATAAGAAGATCTTATGTGTGCTGAGAAAATTTTTAAAGATCATTAATTAAATTATTTTGAAAAGAAGTTCAAAGCACAGTAAGTATATATATATATATATTTTTTTAATCAACATGATTTAAGTGTGCCGCAGAAATTAACTACTGGTTCTAGTGTGCTATGAGATAGAAAAGGCTGAAAAATACTGCTCTAGAGGGTAGAAAGCAAATAAGAGTATATCTAAGAAACAGAATTTTATAAATGGTATTAGTTTCCTTAAAATGTTTTCTATTAAGTTTTGCAATAATCCTTATTGCTTTTCTAATTAGTTAGGTATGAAAAAAAAAAAGAAACAATAAGTTTAGATTTTTTAAATGCGACAAATAAAATAACCAGAGTACATATAGCTAAGAAAGAGAAGACAGGATAACCCACACAAACACTTCTTTTTAGAAACCACTGGTCAAGTACACTGAGAGAGACAGAAAGCATAAACGCCAGTCATTTTACTATGGAGGGCAAGTTCATCTATGGCTGAGTCACATTAACCCATGGCAATCACATTAACCTACTTGATATTGCATAAATATGATTACCTTTCTTTCTAAAAAGTTGATTTTAAAAAGTAGTTATTTTAAATATAGTTCATTAAATTATTTTATATTTATATAAATTATTGCATGTAAGAAGTTACTTGTATTAGTTTTAAATTATTTTACAAAATATTAAGGATTAAGACAAGGATGGTAAAATTACCTAGCTAAAATGAGTAATATATGACCACATATATACTATATTTTCAAATAGAATAGAAGTGGGTACAACTGTTCCTTCTTTCTAATACCTAACATCTGAGATATCTCACCTGGGAAACAACAAAAGGAGTTTACAATTACAAGGTAGACTGCTACCCCATTTGCCCACCCTGGGATAGACACTTGAACTATGCAGGAAGATCTAGTGGTTCTAGTTGATAAATGAGACACATAAGTATTTCTTCCAAAAATGACTTATGTTGGCATAATCTGAAAAACAAAAATATGATAAGCTATGTCTGCACTCTGCAGAACTCAAGAATGAACTCAGAATAAAGATACACATATTCAGGAAAAATGATTTCCCAATTTTTGATTTTTCTCGGTTGCCTGTCCTAAGTCCCAAAGGGATAAAGTAGACAGTTCTTTGGGGAATGAAAGAGCCATTTGCTTCTTTCCCATGGCAGCTGGGAATCTGAGACCATCTCTGAAAGGCAAGATATCCCAATTTTTTAACTGTCTTTCTCTGGCTATGGAGAAAAGAATCAACATTTTAGTAAACACTGCATCAAAACATGAACTGAACGGCTGCTACGGAACCAGCAACACTACTATTAGCTTACAGAGAAATTCACCTGTATTTAAAAAGGACCAATTTCACAGCAAAAAGCAAGTACTATTAATGCTTTTCGAGATTGTATACAGTAGTAAAGCAAAATATTTTGACAGTCAGAAAGGACTGGGAAAAGGGAGATATAGGCACAGTGAAAAAATTATGACTTCAAAAAAAGTGACCATACTGAGTCCTTTTTGCCTGACATGTCAATATGGAAGAAAATTACAAGAATTACGTTAAAACACTGTGGAGACACATCAAAACATTTAATGTGTTAAGAACCATACAGTCTTGACCAAATTATATGAAATAGACTTTAGTCCTCCCTACAGTGTCCCCTGTTGCTGACTACTCTTCCTCCTTATACAGCGTCCATGACAACCCAGCTTTTTTTTTTCTTTTAATTTTTCTACAATGTTGTTTCTTTTCTCATTTTTTCATTCCCTTGCTCCCAAATAGAAGCACTGTACCTTTGGGCTATCCTCTGCCTTCGGTGAACTCATCTAAAACCCATGTTGATATTTTTTCCTTCAACTGAAATGCCCATACTAATTTTTAATTTTTTTAGCCCTCTCTTCTTTTTGGAAGGCTAATTTCCCATTCTTACAGAAGTTAAGGAGAAGTGAAAGATGACTTCCAGGTTCCTATACTACTTGCTCTTTTTAAAAAGGTAATTCTACAATTTCAATTGTATCTTTCTATATCTTTTTCTTTAGTAGACTAAAATCAGAAAGTTAAAAAAAGAATGGCTGATGATACTTTACACAATGATAGAAGAAAAAAATGGATGCTGACATTAAGAGAAAAAAAAACAGAAAAAAATCACAAAAACTGAAAAAATGAAAAGCTTAGCAATCTGAGATCACTTGGAATACATGTATAAGCCTAAAAATATAAACAAAAGTCAGAGATTTAGCCTACTGAAAGATTTATATAAAACACATAACTACACTATCCATGATACTAGCCACTAGTCACATGTAGCTATTTTCATTTAAATTGATTAAAATTAAATAAAATTATTCCTCAGGCATGCTAGAGCCACACTGCAAGTCCTCAAAAGCCACATGCAGCTAGTGGCTACCTTATTGGATAACATGATAAATCTCCATCATGCACAACGTTTTACTGGACAGAGGTACAGTACTAACTCACCATTCAGTGAGTATTTATTCTCTATGTGTTAGGCACTATGCTAGCACCAAGGTTCAGAACGATAAGACCTCTCTTTGCCCTCAAAGAGTATACAGTCTGTCTAGTGGGGGGAACAGATACAAATATTTACACGTGCTAAAGTAGAGGTAATTAATATTTATGAGAGAGCAACTGATCCTGTGGCCCACCTCTGAACTCCAGGCCAAATAAGCTAGGGTTCTAAATCTTTTATCTCGCTACTAATAATCTGCCCTCTCTGCAGATTTGGCCTTGTTTCATCAGGCACTATGATGCTGCAGCAAGTAATGGGGAGACTGACCACTACCTAGAAATCCTCGGATGGTCAGAAACACTGACACCTAAATGGGATTTAACTTAGCTCTACCCTTCCAGAGTTGATACTTTATACTGCTGGCAACTCCTAATGGAAAAAGCTATCCTGCTGCTCTGGATCCCCTCCTTAACACATTCCTTGATCCCTTCCAGGAGACAGGAGACAACTGTCATTGGTTTAGCGGTCCCAACATGTGTTATACTTACCGGGACTGGCAAAGTTACAGGACATTAACAAGGAATTAACACTAAAGTTGAAGAAGAGTCTGAGTGCAAATAAATGGAGCAAGGAAAAGAGGTGTATTCTAAGCAAAATGGGAAGCTGTGCAAGGATGAAAGAAGCATAAGAAGCATAAGCTAACAGAAAGATCTGTAGACAAGTTAAGGACTCATAACAACTCAGGCACAGGGAACATACAAGAAGGCAACAGCAGATGAGGGGGACTGTACCCCAACTGCCCAGAACCCAAATGCTGCCATGGTAAGGTTGGCCTCAATTAGCCTATGGGTGACACCCAGCCATTATTAAGTATAAAAGGCTCAAAAATGTTTTCATCAAATATATATTCATATATATACATATATATAAGACCGTCTTTCTACTTTACAGTCAAAAATTAGTAAGACTTTATAGCTTGAAAAAAATCACTCACAATACCTAATAACCACAAGCAAATCCACCAATTCAAGCATTTAAGTCCTATGAAGGATACCAAACTTCAGTTAACACTTTCTCAACTCCCATTACAAATTTTAAATTTCTTTTCTGATATTTTGGCTTAATGTTAAGCAAATGTTAAAATTAACATTGAAAATATTAAATTACATTAAATCTCAAAATGAAAATGTTAAAAATTAAATGTTAAGCAAAGGCAAGAAACACAAGTTAAAATATCAGAATATTAGTATATCCATAACCACTGGCTTCAAGATAAAGAGGACATAACATAAAGAAGGTGAAAACTGGTGAAAAGGTTGGAAAAGCAAAAAAAATCCAAGAACTAGCACAGTTAGCTAGCTGGCTTTAGGAAAATTATCAAACATTGCTAAGCTTCACTTTCCTCATCAGTAAAATGCAGTTAGCATTAGCACCTACCTACCTGATAGGTTTGATCTGAGAATTTTTGATGAATTTAATCTCTACAAGTAATGAGCTTGGCACAGTGCCTACAATAGTTATTTACTCCTGTAATCCATAAACATTAGGAAAAATCTGGCAGGGCACAGTGGCTCACGCCTATAATCCTAGCACTCTGGGAGGCTGATGCGGGTGGATTGCTTGAGCTCATGAGTTGCAGACCTCACCAGCCTGAGCCAGAGGAAGACCACATCTCTCCTAAAAATACAAAAAACTGAGACAAGAGGACTGCTTGAGCCCAAGAGTTGGAGGTTGCTGTGAGCTATAATGTCGCCATGGCACTGTACCCAGGACGATAGCTGGAGTCTGTCTCAATAAATAAATAAATTATGAAAAATCTACTACAGAGAAGGCACCAGCCTAAGTATTGGTGATAGAGTCAATTAAATATATACTGTAGCTGGCATGGTGGCTCAAACCTGAGCTCATAGGTTCAAGATCAGTCTGAGCAAGAGTGAGACCCCCATCTCTAAAAAACAGCTGGGTGTTGTGGCCAGCACCTGTAGTCCTAGCTACTTGGGAGGCTGAGGCAAGAGAATCACTTAAGCCAAGCCAAGCCAAGCCAAGGTTACTGTGAGCTGTGACGCCACAGCACTCTACTGAAGGCAACAAAGTGAAACTCTGTCTCCAAAAACATGAAATAAAATAAAATAAAAATAAACATATACTGTATATACCTACCCTCTTGGAATCTCTGCCTACAGCAGAATGAATTACAAAGTGTGATTAAGGCTCCGGAGGTCAACAGGGTCCTAAGACTGAAACAAAGGGAGTATATTAATTTTCCATGTGGTCAGGAAAGGTACCTTTGAGGAAAGAGTAAAGCTAAGAGGCACAATCCATGCATAGAGGATGCATAAGTATACTGAGAAGCACACTAAACAAAGAGACTGTGTGTGCAAAGGCTTGGCCCAAGTGGGAGTAAGAGCTTGCAGCAGGTGTGAGGAACTGAGAGGAAGTCAGTATAACTGAGACACAGTAAATCAAATGAGATGAGGTCATCAAGTTAGGGAGGAGCCGGATTATGTAGGACTCTGAAGAGCCATGGTAAGTATTTGTGATTTTATTCTATGGAAATTTATTCTTCAATGGAAACACTCAAGCTGTTTTTATAAAAAGTATTACAGGGGCATGTGACTGAAATGTGGAAGGATTGGTTCCAAGATTAATGCAGGAATCCAGGAAAGAGATGGTCTTTGAACCAGGGTGGTAGTATGGAGATGAAAAATGGATGGATTTTAGATATTCTGTGAAACAGATTGGAAATGGAGGATGAGGAAAAACAGGAATTAGGGACGGCTCCTAGAGATGCCTGACTTAAGCCACTGCTTGGCTGATCATGGCATGCTAAGTAACATAGTTAAATATTTAATTAATTGTAGCGATTCTTAGCTATTAGAAAGCTAGGAGGCCAAAGGGGATAAAGAGAACTGGTGATCCTAAAGCACAAAACAGCAAAAAATGAAACCAAGACATAAAAAGAAAAGGCCAGGTCCAGATATGGAGGAATAGCAATATCAGACCAAAGTTTCCCATGAAAACAACTAACTATAAAAGTGATATAAAATGCCCCCCAAATCCCCAGCTATTTGAAGGCATAGGAAGAACAACCAAGCGTGAAGACATGAGGGACTAAGATCCCTTACAGAAAGGAAACATTAGAGAAGCTCCCCTTACTAGTGACCCTTGAGGTATTTGCCAATTACCAGCACACGGCAAAAGGCCAAGCAGAAAACAGCACCCGAGAGCTTCTCTCAGTCTCACTAGGCTGAGAAGACAAAAATTGGAATTCAGTACTACAAAGGCAACCAAGAACTAAGAACTCCCCCCCCCAAAAAAAATGAAACTTAAAGAAAGGACCCCAACAATCTGTTCAACTTTTCCAGAAATACGCTCAATCATCAGCACAAACTGAAATTCAGGCAACCCCAGCAAAAAGATGCTGCAAAGAGGCTAAAAAGCTGAGCAGAGTTTTCATCAGCCTCATAATACTTGAAATTCAGGACTTTCCACAGAAGAGGCATCTTGGTGAACATCCTGAACTTTTGACGCCAATCTTAAAGGGCTTTTCACCAGGAGTGAAGCTGCTAGAATTTCCTGACAGCCCTCTATTCAGTCTCCTGCCATGTCAATTCACTGATGAATCAAAGTCACCACTGCTTTTTCTACCTGCTTGCCAGAGAATATTAAATCCTACATGAAAAAAATATAACTATCATTTAGCTCCTCAATAATTTTTCATCACAATGTTAATAAAACAGGTCTGGCACAGTGGCTCTTGCTTATAATCCTAGCGCTTTGGAAGGCCACGGTGGGGTGGATTGCTTGAGTCCAGGAGTTTGAACCAGCCTGAGCAAGAGTGAGATCTGTCTCTACTAAAAATAGAAAATGTAGCCAGGTGTGGTAGCACACACCTGTAGTCTCAGCTACTTGGAAGGCTGAGGCAAGAGGATCACTTGGGCTTAAGAGTTTGAGGTTGTTGTGAGCTATGATGATGCCTTCGCACTCTACCTAGGGCAACAGTCTCAAAAAACAAATAAACAAAAATAATTTTAAAATTAATAAAAAATGTTAATAAAACATTACCAGACATCCAAGTAAAAAAAGATCAAATGATCAAAAACCAGACAACAAAAATAGGACATATAGATATGTATCAAAGTTAGACAGTAATTTTGTAATAATAATTAACACACTTAAGAAAACAGATGAAAACACCATGAGAACTTGAATCTACATAAATTTTAGTACTAAAAATACAAAAACCAGAATTAAAAACTTGATAAGTGGGTATAATTAACTACTACTGAACAAAGAAGATACAAGTGAACTTGAAGATGGTTTAGTAGAAAATCTCCAAACTGATAGAAAATGAAAAAAGAATGCAAAAAGTAAAATGACCTAACATACACATAACTGTAGTCCCATAAAGAAAGGAGAAACTGAATAGAAATAATACTTAAACAACATTAGCTGAGAAAATGCTCAAAGTGACAAAGAGAGCAAGCCAAACATAGACCTAAGACACTATGAACTCCAACCAGGATAATTACCTCCTCCCCCTCAAAAAAGCCATACACAAGCACATCATAGTAAAATTGCTAAAATCCAAAGACAAGATAAAATCTTAAAAACATCCAAAGGAAAACACATGAACATCAAAGGAGCAACAATGAGACCAAAAGCTGACTTAACATAAACAATGGAAACTATAAGATGAAAAAATAACATGTTGAAATCAGAGACCCTTTTAAAATGAAGGCAAAATAAACAAATTTTCAGGCAAACAAAAAGAATTCATTACCTGAAGACTTCCACTAAAAGTAATACTAAAAGGAGTTCCTTGGATAAAAGGAAAATTACTCAGATGCAAATACAATCAAACAGAAGTATGCAAATAAAGACCTCAAATACAAAGAAACAAAAACTCCAGAAAGGTAAACATGAGGGCAAATTGAAACAATTCTTATTACCACAATTACTTCAAATTGAAACAATTTTTATTACCATTATTACTTCAACAACAATGCTGTCTTTGGGGTTTAAAATAAAACAAATGCTGAAAGAGGGGTTAAACAGTATCGAAGTGTTCTATGGCCCTTCGTTTCTCTGGAAATGATAAAGACAGTAATTTATGACAGGTTCAAGAAAGTCAGAGACGTATATTGTAATCTCTAGGTTAACCAGGAAAGATAATAATTTATAACAACAAACAAGCTAAGAGGCAGGGTTATGGAAATATTTCATTAATCTGAAAGAAAGCAAGAAATGGAAGGGAACGTTACGAAGCACTGATGGTAGAAGTACAAAACAAATAGCAAATTGGTAAATTTAAACCCAAATTATGTAGTACAGTGATTACATTAAATGCGAAATAACAAAGATTACCAAATTTAATAAAAAACAAAACCCAAGTGTATGATTCTCAAAGAGATTCATCTGAAGTATAAGAACAAAAAGCTAAAGGAGAAAAATGAAAAAGAAGCCAAGAAAGGAAAGAAAGCTATAATAACATCCAAAACATGCTTTAAAGCAGTGTTTCTCAACCTGTGGGTGACGACACCTTTGTAACAATGAAAATCCATCCTGCATATCAGATATTTACATTCTGATTCATAACAGTAGCAAAATTACAGTTATGAAGTAGCAACGAAAATAATTTTATGGTTGGGGGTCACCACAACATGAGGAACTATATTAAAGGATCCTGGCATTAGAAGGCACAGAGTTAGGTTTAAGAATATCTATTACATTCAAAATTCAAAATTACAGTATGGTTTTATACTTATTTTTATAGGCAGATGTTCATAACATATGATTAAATGAAAAAAAGGAAGACAGACGAGCAGGAATATTTCTAGACCAATTTTATATGAAAGTAAAGAAAAACAAGAGAACACTCTGTCTAGGCTGGTGAGGTTGCTCATGCCTGTAATCCTAGCACTCTGGGGGGCTGAGGCAGGTGGATTGCCTGAGCTCACAGGTTTGAGACTAGCCTGAACAAGAGCAAGACCCCATCTCTAAAAAATAGCTGGGTGTTGTGGCGGGTGCCTGTAGTCCCA
>CAUYRH010044827.1:0-11660 GCA_963574655.1 Perodicticus potto
TTCTCACTTGTGGTTGTGAGGTGTGTGTATTTAATTGTGTTTGTGTTCGTTTGTGTATTGTTGTGTGTGTGTGCGTGTGTGTATTTGTGAGTGTGTGCGTGTGTGAGTGAGTGTGAGTGTGTGTATGTGTGTGAGTGTGAGTGTGTGTGTGTGAGTGTGTGAGTGTGAGTGTGTGTGAGAGTGTGTGAGTGTGAGTGTGTGTGTGTGTGAGTGTGTGTGTGAGTTTGTGTGAGTGAGTGTGTGTGTGTGTGTGAGAGTGTTGTGTGAGTGTGTGTGTGAGAGAGAGAGAGAGAGAGAGACTTTTCCTTCCTGAGACTTTGTGTGGGATTTTAGTTTTCCCAAAGCGCAGTCTGCTGACGTCCCCTGATTTAATCTGCACCACTTGGCACCCTCTCCAGGGGAAGCTTGGGAGGTTTCTTCCCTCCTGACACCATGTGTGGTATCTTTTCCAGTCTCATTTCTCCAACACTTCAACAGCAACTGGGCATCCACCCACCCAGGGCAATCCTGGCGCTGTTTACCCCAGCTGGCATCAGAACCCATGGGGAGGGCTCAGTCTGGACACGCTGCCCTCACTTCAGATGTAATCACACATGCTGCGTCCCCCGCACTCCAGACCATGCCGCCTCAGGTGTAATAACCGGGTGTGATAATGTGGCTCACAGAACTCGCAACACCATTTTCCTTGTGATCGCTGGTTTGTTATAAAGGAAACAAATGAACAGCCAGGTCCAGAAATGTCCCCAGTGCAGGAGCTTCTGTCCTGCAGAGTTGGGGAGTGTCAACCTCCAGCCACACGGATGTGCTCCCCAAAGGGGCCCTCGCTCAGAACCCAGGATTCAGTGGCTTTCCTGGAGGTTTCTTAACATAGGCATGACTGATTAAATCACTGGCCATTGGTGACAAACTCAGTCTCTAAACCCAAGGGCTCAAACCCCCAAACTTCTAAGCCAAGCTTGGTCCTTCTGCTGACCAGCCCCCAATGTGGAGCTGTCCTGGGGCCACAAAGTCACCCTGGTGGAGCAACACATGTTTTCTATCACCCGTGTCACGCAGAAAGTTCCAGGGGTTTAGGAGCCCTGAGCCAGGAAAGGAGTCAAAGACCAAGGACCTTCTCTCATTATGCAGTGCATACCCTGCACGCAGGTCCGGGCTGGGCTCTGGCACAGGTCGCCCTACTAAACTGGGCCTGCATACAACTCTTCACAGTGTTTCTGATAAAAGTGAGGGGAAAATGGGGACTAATTTTAATGTAATCGCTGAATAGGCCTCTAATCTAGATCTTTCTGGAAAATAATTAGTAGATGGTTGAAAGCACGATAGTGCTGATAGCCTCTCTTGGAGACTGACCTTTTTTGTGTTTATTTAAATAAATTTGGATGTTTGGGGTGCCATAGGATCACAGAAGCATAAGAAAGTATGAGTTTAACATAATTAAGGGTTACTAAGAAGTGACATCATCAGATGGAAAATTCTTCCAGAAACAGTTAATCTTCATAGCTTTTTTGCAGAAGAGCTGCTGTCTTTCCATTTTTGAAGCTTGCAGCTGTTCTGCCATCTCATCTCTCACTGCAGGCACCGAGGCCGGGACATGGCCATTCATCCCTCCCTCCCCCGTGCCATGAACACGTCCCGTGGTAGCACCTGCCTCGCTCCGCCCAGTTTGTTTAAGTCTTTCTCTTCTCCTCTTTGAAGGCAGGAGACATGGGGTAGGTCTCCATAAAAGCCTGTGGGATTAGTGGACGAGTCATGTCTGCCTTATTAAGAGTAAACATCTGAAGTTTCTCACGTAGGTTTGTCATTAACCATCTTTCCACCCCCTGCTCTTCTGCAATATGTTGGAATTTGACAGTGAGGAAAACCATCATCTTTGTCTGACACAGTTCTGTTCCAAAGCCTTTTAAAGTCTTGTCACTGATTGTAGACCCCACAGAAGACCTTGAGGCATCCAGGGCCCTCTCACCCAGTTGTCCTAAGAGAGCAGTTTTATTGTTTGGTCCTCATCTGCTTGCAAACAGCACACTTGTTTGAGAGGAGAGAGCCACAAATACTGCTTGCATCCTGCTGGTCACCTGCTCCAAAGTGGCTACCGCCCCCTCTGCAGACTGCAGACCATGTCAGGAGCACAGTGGCCAGAAAATGCCCCCCCTGCTTTGTAAGCATCTCTCCCTGGAAGATGTGTTAATTTTAGATCCTTATACTTTATGCATAAAGCCTTTTCTATGTGGCTCAGAGATGTCTTCAGGGCCTTGTGTATTTTTTCCTAAATTGTTTAGAATCACAATTTTTATTTTGAGAAGAATGTGAGGATCCACTCTCTCCTTATTAGCATCATTCTTAGCCTAGTCCAAGTGCGATACCTCACCCTGATGACTAGACCCGCTGGTGCATGTTTGTTTGTTGCTGTTTGGGGTCTTTTATTTATGTGTTTTTTGGTTGACACATAAAATTTGTATATATTTATGCATCAGGTGTGGTGGCTTTTGCCTGTCATCCTAACACTTGGGGAGTCTGAGGCAGGAGGATCACTTGAGCCCACAAGTACAAGGCCAGCCTTGGCAACATAGTGAGATCCCATTTACACAAAAAAATTTAAAAACATTAGCCAGGCTTGGTGGCCCACACCTGTGAGTCCCAGCTATTTGGGAGGCTGAGATGGGATGATCAATTGAGTTCAAGAACTCAAAGCTGCAGTGAGCTACGATTACGCCACTGCTCTCCAAACTGGGCAACACAGAGAAACCTTGTCTCCAAAGGAAAAAAAAAATCTATTTGTGGTACCCCACATGAAGTTTTGATGTAGGGACCCAGCACAGCTAAATCAGGCTAATTAACATCATGTCATCTCATATTCTTACCAATTTTTTTTACGATAACAACACTTAAAAATCTACCTTCTTAGTAATTTCCAAGTGTACCTCTGCCTGCCCTTAATCCCCTTGCAGAAGAGGAGCTCGCCATTCAGGGTGAGAGAGCCCCCGTGTGCTCTGGAGGAGATGAGCCAGTGGGACACTGATGTGTGCAGTGGGCAGTGAGACGAGTGGTGCCACACACGGCAGGGCACTGATCTGACACGGGGACCCCCAATTTGCCCGCCTGGACTCAGCAGGACCAAGGAGAGGTCAGACAAGCACACGTGCCCTATTTACCTTGCCCCACAGGATGAAGGAGCCCTGAGATGTTCACAGCCTGGACAGACTCAGTGC
This sequence comes from Perodicticus potto, assembly GCA_963574655.1. Taxonomy (NCBI): domain Eukaryota; kingdom Metazoa; phylum Chordata; class Mammalia; order Primates; family Lorisidae; genus Perodicticus; species Perodicticus potto. Next base: position 3,207 of record CAUYRH010044827.1, read on the forward strand.
TGGTTTACACACACCACGTGAGCCTGGCACGCCATTTATCACTCATCTTGACAATTGCCGCAGCCCATCGCTAAGATCACAGAGCCTGAGAAAGTTTACTAGAGCTGGAAATCGGAGCCTGGGTACAAAAAGAAAAGAAAAAAACTTGCCGTGGAGACAATGGTGGGCTAATTGGGCACAGTGACCTAAGCAGTACTTCCTCAGGACACTTGGAAGGCAACCACAAAGTGAGACTTGGGAAGAAAAATAACTATTCCTGGATTAAAGATTGGAGTCTGAGCTCCCAGAACCATCATGAAAAGGCCCCTACTTGGTGATCCTGTCCACACCAGCAGCAGTGAAGGGAGTGGCCTTCCTGCCTGGATACATCACTCACGTGTGAAACAAGCTCGTGATGGGGAACAGACAGTCCAACAACACCCAGAGCGTCCGGCCCGTCTTAGCTTGAAAAAACAGACTCCAGCCCTGCCCCAGTCACACACCAGGAGCAGACTGGTCTACGTAGGGCAGAAGCTTGGGACAAGCAGCAGCAGCCTCGGAATGATTACTGATTCTTTGCTTTGGACTTTTTCACCTTCCTTCTTTAACTTAGATGTAAGACATGATGAAGGTTGTGAAGAATATATCCAAAAGGTAACCCAAACCAGGCAAACTGTCAAAATTGTACTATGGGTTTACTCTTATTATGAATGTACAGGAAAGCCTTAAGGTATTTGCACGTATAATAACATCTAATATCAGATATGTGTGCCCTCCAGTGGGCCAGTTGTTTGCTACAATCCTTCTGAACCCCAAGAGCAAACTGAATTTGCTCTGTGGTATATTGATATCCCTAGAAAGAAAATACCTTGAGTTATAACAGAAGGAATACCTGAAGAAATAAAAACAAAATCATTAATAACAAATTTGCAATATATACAGACATGTATCTTTTTATATTTTCAATAATAGTCAGAAGAAATACTATATACCATGTGGAAATACTATATACTTCTGAACAATTATTTCTATGTATTTCATATTTTGTGTTGTCATGTTAACTTTAATTCTCTAATTGTTAACAGTATACAATGGATATTTGTATAATGAACTTTAATTAAAAAAAAAGAAAAAGAACTATTACTCTGGGATGCCAGGAAGCCACAGAGGATTTCCCCTGTGGTTATGCTGGAGTTCAAGGGCACCATAGCCCTCCTCCTCCATCCCACTTTTCCACTCGTCTCTTGCCCTCACGCCTCACTTAACTTCGGGTGCCCTAGACCCCGGGAGGAGCTCCCAGGCTTAGCCCACCCCTGCTTTCTGACTGGCGTTTTAGTCTCGCCGTCTCCTACTCACACCAGAACTGCCCGGTGGGTTCTTATCTTTCTGCCCCTCAGAACATTTTCTCCAGTTGCCTCAGCACAGTGCTGAAGTTGCATATGAACCAGCAGGAGTGGACATTTAGTGGCAAGAAATGGCATCCACTGCCCTGTAAGGAGGTCCCCATGGACAGAGGGGCCACCATGGCAGGGAGGCTGTGCTCCAATCCACCTTGGCCTCCTAAGCTTTTCTTCTCATGCGAAGTTCTTGGGTAGGTCTTCGGGTGGCTCCTGAGCTTGGACCACAAGGCATTTGGGCTCGCTGGAGCTTTTCCCATGGGAAGGAAGGCACGGCTGCCTTTGGGAACAATGGACAGAGAGGCGGTATTGTGAGGAGGCGGCCCTCTGCCAGGCCTCACTGTGTGACCTTGGCCAGTCACTGAAGCTCTGGCTCTCAGTGATCTGACCTGCAACATAAACGGGTAGGGGCGCAATCTCGCCTCTTTAAGATTCTTTCACATGATGCTGCTTCTCCCCAAACACAGTAGTTCTGCTCAAAGGTTCCAATGCAGTGAACTGTACTTCACAGAGCCCAGTGGTTTATACACAACCAGCGCGAGTCCCATGGCTTTGCTTTCTCTGTTGTTATTATTATTGTTGTTGTTATTTGGATGTGGACTTGTGCACGTGGGGCGTACACCTATTTATCCAGTTTTTGTCTCCACGGGCAGCAGCTTCTACCACTGCATTTTAACTCACAGGTTTGGATGACAAATTGTTGCTTCATTTGTCCTGAAACTATTGGCCGTGTTGCTGCTGGGAGAAGAAACGTGAGTTCCCCGGGTGACTGCTGCCACTGACAGGCCATTCGACCCCAGGCAGGCGGGAGGGACCTCCTGGTCTCCTGGGATGGGCGGCAGATGGGCATGAGGGCAGCACGGAGGAGCTCCAGCACTGTTCATCAAACACTCCAGCAGGCGCTGGAGAGAAGCTGTTTAACTGCCAAGGATGTAAAATGTTCTGCCAAGTAAGAACTGTAGAGAAACCTTTCCTCAAAAATGCTGCAGAGCCCATGCTGCCCAGCCCCAGTGCTGTGCTCGGGGCTGGCCGGTTCTGCCTGCAGGCCTGCTCTGTCAGTGCGGGAGCCTCGGTCCCAAAACCCTGAGCCCCGGAGGCCCTTCTCTCCTGCCCACTTGCACATCCCCCACCAGGAAGGCTTCTCATGCCACCTCCTGGTGTGGCCTTTCTCACCACCTCCACCTCCAGGGTGGCCGCCCTGGGCCACCGTCTCCCCTCCGGATCGTCATGATCGTCCTTCAGTTGGTCCTCTTCTTCTGTCCTCCCTTCTTCTCGTCTCTTTTGCTCAAAGACAAGAAGTCAGTGTGGACTTCAGTCCTGTGCTGAGGCTGTGCGCAGAGCTGAGCTGCTCTTCATTCACTTCCCCATGAGCTCCAGGGTGCCGCCCTGTTCTAACCCAGATGTCTTCCTCCCAGTCACGCTGGAGGCCAGGGCTAGGCTGGATAGTGGCTCCCAAAGAAACCAGGTCCTAATCCCTGTGTGTCACCTTTTATAAGACAAAATAGACTTTGCAGCTGTGATTAAGGGCCTGCAAATGGGGAGATTATCTTCGATTCTCTGAGTTGGCTTAAATGAAATCCCAGCATCCTCTCCCAGCCCTGGGGCTTCTGAGTCCTTGCCTCTCATGTGTGCAGGGGCAGTGGGTGCTCTGAATCGTGGGAGCCACGATGCGTGGTGTGCAGCCTGCAGAGACAGCTGCTGGAGGCCTCCTGGTCCGCACCTCCTGAGCTGGTGAATTACATTCCAAGGTAGAATCACAAGCCCTGAGTGGAAATCTTCATCTCTAGTCTATAGCCAAAAAAGAGTAGAGAAAATCCTCTGCTTGATTAGCTAGTCCGACCTAAAAGGGTGTCACCCACACACAAACTGCTGAAAGAGTTACCTTGGTTGGTGCTAAGTGATGTCAAATCTTATAGCTATTTATTAGCTAGTATGCATAAATACTAAATGCCTTGGCATCTAAGACATCACATATTGCTGTCACCAGGGCTGTATCTCACTTGCAGGTGTCTGTTTGTGCTGCAATAAACAGAAAACCATAAACTGGGTGGCTTAAGCAACAGCCATTCATCATTCACAGTTCTGGGAGCTGGAAAGTCCCAGATCAAGGCTCCAGCACATTCGGTGTCTGCTGAAGTCTTGTTTCCTGGGTCCCAGGCAGTGCCTTCTCCCTGCAATCTCACACAGTGAAGTGGGGATGGAGCTCTCTGGGGTCGTCATTATCATGCAGTAACCCCACTCAGGAGGGTTTCATCCTCATCGCCCTCATGACCTATCATTCATCATAGGCCTCACTTCCATCACTTTGAAGATTAAGTTTCAACATGTGAAATTTGGGGGGATACAAAGTTTCCTCAGTAGCAACAAAGAATCTTTGTTTGGCCTATGCATTTTTTACTTTTTAGAAAACGTTATTTGGTAATTTCCCCTAATCTCTGCATGCTCAAATTTGCCACGGCCTCTCCAGCTTCCCTACTCGGCCCCATGTGTGAATTTATAATCTTACTGTGTCTTACAAGTGACTGAGTGGGAAACCCTGCTTCAGCAATGCCTGCTCATGGCAAAATGATCATTTTTACCATTAAGTAAGCCTGAGAGCAAGATTAAATGCAGTCATAATTTATAAACAGCATCTATAGAATTGTTAGTGTCAGAACAATCCCTTGCTGATTTTACTGTTCTATAAATTAACATGCTCATATTACTTTATACATTTATATTACTGTTGGTAAACACTTAGCATTTTGCCTGGATTATAGTTAGAGATCTTTTATTACTATACATCAGTAGTAACTGAATATCCCTCTGATAACTTACATGCCCTACAAAATCAAAATAAAGATTTTGATAGTTTATTGTCCAAACTAGAGAAGAATTATATGAAAAATTATCATAGTTCTTTGTTTCCCAAAAGGCCTGGGACATTTCCGGTTGATATTTGGGAGACTTTTGACATTTTGCACTTGAGTAGACCTCTTGTTTACTATCCACTTCACACAAAGCTCCCCTAGTACCTTTAACTTTTAAATGACCTGCTTTATTTTGGTTGTAATTTTTGTCAAAAGGTGGAGAGTCTGTTCCTACACTACCTTCCAAGAAGTGGTTTATCATTTGCGTTATCTCAAATCTACCTGGTGAAGCCGTGTATGTTGGCCACAGAGCACATCACGGCTAGCAAGCAAACAGCTGCCTAAAGGAACAGGCTGAGATAAGCAATCTCTAATCTTTGAACATTAAATCTGCATATTGGAATTTGCAGCATTTGCAAATTTACATGCATTATAATTATAATTTCTAAACTGACTTCCAAATCTATTGGTCATCTTGATACCATTGTGTGTGTGCGTGGGGGGGCTGTTTAAAATGAATTTCTTCTTTTTCCCATCAAAAGTGAGTCACTAAAAGGACTGAGCAGGATGGAAGAGTAAAATGCAAAGTGGGATTAAATGCCAGGATTAAATGGTTTTCACTACCATCGCCCACAGGCTTGGCAGCAGAGAACCAAAGCAAACACACTCCAGAGTGTACCAATGAGAAACTCCGGCCTCCAGGGGCAGATGCGATAAACTCTGGGAAAATGTGGGGCTTTAAGGATGTTGCCTAGGAAAGAACAACGGTTGAATTTTTTCAGGGCAGAAAGTGTGGGTTGAATAAGTTTTTACTTATTTTTTTCTTAATTTCCTGAAGATGTAAGCAACAGTTGTGAGCCCCAAAGGGCTGGGGCGGGGTGGGGCTGCCATCACGGAGTGACAAGCTGAGAGATCTGGGAAGGACCTGTCCACAACTATGGGGGCCCAGGGAGGAGGGAGCAAGAGTCTTCCCAAAATAAACAATTAAACTGTTTCCATTTGGTCTTGGGTACTGGGCTTCTCCGAGGTGTCTAGCATTCATCTCGGAGGGTTACTATGGAGGAAGAAGTCAGCGGAGTCCCTGTCCTACAGTGCCTCTCTCTCCAATCTTGTCCTCTTTGAAGACTACAGATCCTCTCTAGAGTCATCAAATGCAGACGAGGATTAAACCCTCAGAAGAAAGGGGGCATACATTTTCATGACTTTAGATTAGTCAATCATATCTTAGAGATGATACCAAAGCATAAGCAACAAAGGAAAAAAATAGATAAATTAGACTTCATCAGAACTAACTTTTGTCTTTCAAAGGACACTATCAGCAGAGTGGGGAAATAAACTTCACAGAATAGGAAAAAAAATATGGAAATCACATGTCTGATAAGAGACTTGTATCCTAATACATATTAAAAAACTCCCAATGCAACAATAAAAGGACAGATAACTCAATTAAACAATTGGCAAAGGGCTTGCAAAGTCATTTACTCAAATAAAAATACATTAGCATATGCAAAGATAGTGTCATTAGTCCTTAGAGAAATACACACCAACACCGCAGTGAAATACCTGTTCCTACCCACTAGGATGGGTAAAGAAGTTGGACAATAACAAAATGTGGAGAAAATAACATTCTCACATGTCACTGGTGAACATGTAGAATCACGCAGTTCCTTTGGAAACCAGTGTAGAGACCCTTAAAATGTCAAACAGAGTTTGTCGGGACCCCTATGGCATGGTCTTGGTTGCCTCAGGAAGGAATCAGGCGTGACACGGATTCGAAGTACAAGCTTGCGGGAGGCGGGCTAACCTTAGTTGCAGGGGAGCCCCGAGCCACCTCGCAATGGCTATTTATTAAGGTTATACACAACAGGTGTGGAGAGTTAAGGTAATTGACATAAATAGGTGTGGAGAGTTCAGGTAATTCCATATGAGGGCTGCCTGCGTAAGGATTGCCATGTGCTCTCCTCATGTGTTCTTTCCCCACAATCCCCATGAAGAACTACTAAGCATCAATGTTTAACACATGCTTACTAGTGAGTGACCGACCTTATCTCATTCCAGAACACTGAGTTACTTGGAGGATTGCCCCCAAGTCAGGAAACGTCTCTAGGCTTGCCAGGAGACTGTCCTGTTCTCAGCGTTTCCTTTTAATGGGATAAGAATCAGTAACTGTCCTTTGCAAGCATGGTGTCCAGTCCTCTATATATCCCACGTTTTTGTTTAAGACATTTTGGGGTAGGATAAGAAAAAAATGTCCGTTGTTCCTTTCAGGAGTTCGTCTCGTCAAGCAGCTCCTCTTCTTGCCAGGCAAAAGAACAAGAGGGCACATATAGTAATTAACAGAATTATACTAGTGGTGCCGGTGAGGGCCTCCACAGAAGAAAAAAGAGAGAAATTAGTAACACTATTGGAAATGCTTTTTCAGTTTCTGTGACAGATTGCAATTATTTAATAAAGGTTTCAAGTATATGTTGTTGTAAGTCTATCCAAAAATGATGTTATGTTGTTCTAGCCACACTAGGCACAGGGGAAGACATGTCTCTTCCATGTCAAACAATATGGGAGTGGTTGGCTATGGTAGTTCTCACAAAACCAATGCATTTCTCCACCTAACTGTTTGTCTCAGGCTGACCCATGGGGTCTCCAATCAATGATGCTTCCATAGGAAGTATTAACTAATGCCCGAGGTTTCTTGCTTCTGCCCATTGTCCATTGCACCCACTATAAATGGGTAGCAACAGGCATAGTGCAGATTGGAATGTTAGGTGGGGGAAGGGTAGTGTCATACTTTTCCAAGTTGAAGTCTGGAGGAGCAGCATGGTTCTTGTTTGTTTGTTTTTAATACTAGAATGTGTAAGAGAAAATCATGCAGTGGGAATGGGTTGAAGGTAACAACTCCTGGGACTTAAATAGAAACAGTATGGTTAACCTAAGATCTGTTAAGGAGAAGATTAGGGAAATAGGCTTAATAAGTGAAATTCTTTGTAGCAGCATTTACCTTTGTGGATACTAGTGCAATCATTGCCAGGAACAAGAAGTCTGCTGTTAAGAGGTTTACCTTGACGTTTCACTAAATCTTCAGCTACTGATGACAGCTTTTTGATTTGACCCCAAGAAGGAAAAGTGGAGTTAGTGGTTCTTGGGAGAGGACAATGTCTGTTCGTCCGCTTGATGGTCATGTTATTGAAGAGATCAGTGAGGGCGGATTCATCAAAGTGTTGGCGAGATCTTTTGCTCATATGGAGGCTTAATCCAGCGGGCAGGTAACCACTGCTTCTCTTGCTGTTCTGTAATGATATGAGCAAAGCCTCGACCCCAATAAAACACATAACCAGGTTCCCATTCAGACATATCGGGTTTCTTATAGAAAATAGGCTGCGGTATTTGAGAAGGTGGTGAATGGGTAAGAGATGTCCAGTGACGTTCAGCAGCTGTGTTTCCATCATTGTTGAGACTCAAAAAATTAAGAGCGAACAGAGCCCTAGTAAGGAGATATCTAGGACTGTTATTCAATGGGAGTGTACCATCTCCTCCTTTCTGTTTAAATAACATATCTTTTAATGTTTTGTGGTGTCATTCAATAATAGCCTGGCCTTGAGAATTATAGGGAATACCATGAGAAAGTTGAATACTTCAAAAAGACAGAAAGGTATTTAATTTTTGAGCAGAATAAAAGGTGCATTGTCAGTTTTAATAGACTTAGGAAGTCCAATGACGTTAAAACATTCTAATAAATGTTGAATGACATGGCGAGCTCTTTCTCCAGGTAAGGCTGTTGACCAGGAAAAATGAGAAAAAGTATCTATGGAATGATGAACAAATTTTAATTCACCATCGTCCCATCCATTTGTCATATTTGGTTTGCCATTTGACCTCTAGGGTTGGTACCTTCATGAAATGAGGGAACATGTATTTTGGAGCAAGAAGGACAACTAGAAAGAAATTGCTGTGACTGGGTTTTTGTAAGATGAAATTTCTCACGAAGCATCTTTGCATTAGCATGTGTGTAGGAATGAAAAGTCGATGCTTCTTGAACGGTACCAAAAAGGGCTTGATCTATTTGTGAATTTAGCGAAGTCATAGGACCAGGTAGAATAGTGTGTGCTCTAATATGAGTAATTTATATAGGATGAACGTGATGTCTAAAGAGTCTCTGGATAGATCGAAAAAGTGAAGAAATTTCATCAGTAGAAGTAATAGTTGTTGTTTCTAGGTGGTTAACAGCAAAGCAT
>CAUYRH010044829.1:0-38788 GCA_963574655.1 Perodicticus potto
GGCGCCTGTAGTCCCAGCTACTTGGGAGGTGGAGGCAGGAGACTCGCTTGAGCCCAGGAATTGGAGGTTGCTGTGAGCTGTGATGCCACGGTACTCTATCCAGGGTGACAGCTTGAGGCTCTGTCTCAAAAAAAAAAAAAATTTGACAACATTATCATACTATATAAAACTTATAATAAGTAAAGAGAAAATGCAAGTAGTTCAGAGCAGTCTGGGCTATGTAGAGTCTGCAAAATTATCAGGCCATAGGACTTCAGTCCTGTCCCCCAGCCCATGCCCAGGTGCAATTGTTTAAAGGCATTTAGTTTCTGACCTGGAGCCCCACTCTTGATCTTCAGGTTTCTGGAATTTGTGATATAAAGAGTAAGGTATAAACAATCAATAGCTTATGTTATTTAATGTAAATCCTTGGTAAACAACTTAGGAACTGTCTCTTCTTTGTTTCTTTAAAAGCCTACTGGAAACTGCTGCTAATTAGAGACAACTTGAATCTCTGGTTCCCCGTTGCAGTTCTGAAACTTGTACCAAAAGAATTTTCTACTTATACTAATTTCACCTCAGTCTTTTTTCTTTTAGTTCTGCAGTAATTTATGTAAAACTTTTAGCACAGTGCCTGATGCTTCGTGAACGCTCCATAAACAGAGACTGTGATTATTACTACCTGCTTCAGGAAGTAATTTTTTTTTTCTTCCAGTTTTTGGCCAGGGCTGGGTTTGAACCCACCACCTCCACCATATGGGGCCGGCACCCTAATCCTTTGAGCCACAGGCGCTGCCCATCCAGAAAGTAATTTTAAGTATTATACATATGTGATATGCCTGATCTATAATAGGTATTCAGGGAATGCCACCCACCGTAGTGAAGAAAAAAAATTTTGAGCTCAATGTGAAGAATATGTTACATCAATAAATAATTCTTTTTCAAAATTATTAAAACTTACATGAAAATAAATACATTAGTAAATATCTCATTGTTTTTGAATGAGGAAGATTACTGAAGTAATTTTTTTTAAGTTTTGAGAATTTATCTTGCATATTACTAATTTTTATCCCCTACAAGCCATATCCTATGCTACCTCAATGTATATACTTTGATTTCCTTCCTTTATAGTCTGGAAGATGTATAAAACCATCAGCAAAAATAACTATTAAGCCCTTGAGACAACACATGGCATATGACACCGGCCATTAAATCATCAATACATTGGACTAAATGAAATTACTTTGTTTATTTAAATGTAGCGGCAGGAAAATAGGAGAAACAAAATTACAGATGGAGCTTTGGTGAAGGCAGTTCCAGAGACTTCGGCTTCTGAGCATGTTCCAGAAAAGTATGAAAATAAATTGGGCTTCTAAGGTATTGCCCTAGGTCCTCCTCCTGGTTTAACCCAGTAAGAGCGAGCCTTGGGCTCACCTTCTCATTAAAGATTGAATCTCTCTCTCTCTCTCTCTTTCCCTCCATCTTTACACCCCCAGCTTACTCTTCAACTGGATAATTCTCCTCAGCATAAATACATGATGACCTCTCAGTTTTGACCTCGTAATTCCATATATTTCCTCCAGCTATTGTCTTATTTCTCTGCTCCCTTGCTAAAGAAAAATTTGGAAAGTGCTACCCAGGAATGCTGCCTCCACCTCCTCAATAAACTGGCTTCTGCCACCAACACTGAAATGAAAAGGGTTTTGTTTTTTTTTTAAGACAGAGTCTCAAGCTGTCACCCTGGGTAGAGTGCTGTGGCGTCACAGCTCACAGCAACCTCAAACTCTTGGGCTTAAGCGATCCTCTTGTCTTAGCCTCCCAAGTAGCTGGGACTACAGGTGCCCACCACAACGCCGGGCTATTTTTTGGTTATAGTTGTTATTGTTGTTTGGCAGGCCCAGGCTGGATTTGAACCTGCCAGCATCAGTGTATGTGGCTGGCAGCCTAGCCCCTTGAGCTACAGGCCCCGAGCCTGAAATGAAAAGGTTTTATCATCTCACAAGTGAATTTCATTTGCCCAGATCGTTGGGTACTTCTTTCTCCTCACCTTCCTTCACTTCCGAGCAGCATTTGAAGAATGGTGCCTGATTTCCTTTTCTTGAAACGCTCATCTGTCTCTTGGGATCTGTGGCACCACAGTCTGAAGTCTGACAGCCTCCTGTCTGACGTGTTCATTGACAGGCTCCTCCTCCTCAGGGCTCAGTTCAGGGTTCTCCTGTCACTTTTGAGTACTTGCCCTGGATAAACTCATTCATTTCCACGGCTTTAAATATCCTCCATCTGGTGACTGTTTCCGAATTTACATACATAACCATTAGCCTCCTTGCTGTCTTAGTTTGCATGTCCAATAAGTATTTCGAATATAGCTCGTCGAAATGGGTATCTTCAGACTTCACATACAGTGTATACGTACAATATATACATGTAATGGAATTCAACTTCTATCCCCTAAATCTATAAAAAGAAAAAAAGAAAGTGAGTGTTTTGAGTTTCCCCTACAACCTGCCCTCACCTCTCACAGACTTCCCGATCATATCTCCTCTGCCTCCAGCATAGGTACCTGGCTGGGAAAGAGCCTTAGTCTTCCTCTTTCTTGTATCCCTATAACCAAGTCCTATTTACTCTGTCTCTGAAATGTACATCTCAATTCTCTCTACTTTGCTGGGTATCCTTGTCACATGTCACTTCTGACACCACTTGTCAGGGCCCAGGACTGGCCAGGTCTCGGGCCCGGCTTAACTAGGTTCCGGACGCGGACCGCTAAGTTACCTTGCTCAGGTCCAGTTTCTCTTAGGTGCCTGAGGGCTGTCTACTTTAGCTGGAGAGAGAGAAGAGGGTCTTAGAGAGAGTAAAGCAGTCTTCTTAGAAAGATAGACCTTAGTCTTTAGCAGAGCTTGGTGATCTTCAGCAGAGAGACGCCGTGCTGGCGTCCTGCAGGCAGGAGAGGAGACAGAGTCAGAGTAAGCGGGTCCGTGATAGAATGCGCATGCTCCCGACTGCCTTCTCCTTCAGCCTAATATAAGGCTGATCTCGTGCCTCTCAACACCACAGGTGTAGAGACTGCCAATTCCCCACTGCTCTCATCTCGCGAGCTCTCGTGCTTATTAGGAAAGCTAAATCCCTTCCCATGCCCTTTCCACCAAGGTGTTCCATTATTGAGCTATACAGGTATTTCTTATAACTCTCACTCCTAGCCACAGGCTATATGGGTAGCAACAGCTGGGTGACCTCATTTTCTGCTTCTACCATGAGTATAAGGACCACGTCCCCATCGTACACCTTCAGGAAGGTAAATTCTTTGACTTGTTTTCTGGGAAGCTGTGAATCAGCATAAACCCCATAACTGTCCACTTGTTTGGATGGTGCCGTCGGGCGCCATGTACATGTCATATGGGGGCTGAGCCCACCATCCTGGCATCACGGAGGTGAGGTTCTACCAAGCTGAGCTCATGGGCCATGACAGGATTAAACAGTGAAGACTTCATCTTAAAGTGCAAAGCTATCTGAGGACGACCCCAAAACAACAACTCCACTAGCTGCAAAAACACCAATCTGTTCTTCCAATACTGTTTCTTTCCAATCGACTGCCCAAGAGATCACTAGTGCTTATTTCAGAACACCGAGGTGACGTGGAGACATGAAAACTTTAAATTATTAGAAAATATTGAACAATTTTGTCACTCTCATGCTGTCCATCTCCACACATTCATCTTTCAAAATTGGTGACTGTTAACACTCAACAATCCAAAGGCAATTGTGTCATACGCTACTTCCAAGGATAGAGTCAGAATATGTAAGATTTACTTAGAAAGAGAATGTTCTGGAATGTCAGGGAGCACATTTGCTATCTCAGTGTGAACATTTATAAATGCTAGGGGGAGGTTCCAAAGATAAATAAATAGACCAACATCTGCCAACATTTATTTTCAAAAACCAAAAGTTTTTAAAGATACAGAATAGCTCAGACACACTACCTTGACAAAGTCTATTTTATCAGTATTTGCAAAGGTGACTGCTAGTTTTTTAACTTTAAGAAAAACAAATATCATCGGAACATGAAACAGCTAATTCCTTGTTACAGACCTGGTCCCACTTTATACTTTGAACATTCCGTTTTCCTGTTCCTTTCTTATTATGCAATTTGTAGGCAATAAATTAACAGACATATATAACTTGAATAGGATTCAAATTAGGAGCAAGCAGAAACTAGGTTTATTTTTTAATGCACATACTTGCTGAAATCACCAAGAAGCTGAATGTCTGCTCACCATTCATGATTTGAAGTCGAAGCAAAGCAAACTACAGTCTTCGTACTCTTAGCCAACAATCTCCTAAGTTTAAAATGAGATACTTAATAGTATGAATTTGAATCTACAAAGAAAACAAAATATTGGAAGGTGAGGAATCTAATCGCCTTTAAAGGCTGGCATTAGGATTCTTTAGGAAAGAAAATCTGCTATTTCTATGACTTCCTTTCTGCAATATGAAAAACAAATTATTAGGCTTGGTGCCCATAGCTCAGGGCTTAGGGCACCAGCCACAACCCGGGCTGGGCTGGCTAACCACGAATGACAGCTGTAACAGAAAATAGCCAGGCGTTGTGGCGGGCACCTGTAGTCCCAGCTACTTAAGAGGCCGAGGTAAGAGAATCCCTTAAGCCCAAGAGTTTGAAGTTGGTGTCAGCTGTGATGCGACGGCACTCTACTGAGGACGACATAGTGAGACTCTGCCTCAAAAAAAAAAAAAAGAAAAGAAATTATTAATTAAAACCACGGGTAAAATGCTGCTAATATTTAAAGGTAGGACATTTTTAGTGATCATTAAATTATTTTTGCTTAACAATTAGGTGAATCTTCAGTTAGGAGGAAAAAATAACATAAAGTTGTATTTAATTTCTAAACTCTCATCTTTAACGTTGCCCGGTCTCTGGGGTTTGCAGAAGCTGTCTCGTCTATGGCCATACCACCCTGAATGCACCTGATCCCGTCTGCAGACGCTGTCTTTGGGTCTAGGACCCACCAGCCTGATAGTAAAAGAGAGTTGATATATTATCTTTTTTAATTTTTGAGATAAGAATCTCACTCTGTCACCCTGGCTAGAGTGTCATGGAGTTATCAGAGCCCACAGCAACCTCAAACTCTTGGGTTCAAGTGATTCTCCTGCCTCAGCTTCCTGAGTAGCAAGGACTACAGGTGCCTGCCATAAGGCGTGGCTAATTTTTCTATGTTTAGTAGAGTTGGAGTTTCCCGCTTGCTCAGGCTGGTCTTGAACTCCTACCTTGGCCTCCCCGAGTGTGAGGGTTACAGATAGGAGCCACTGCACTGTGGCCAGTGATATTTGACTGTGTAATTTTCTTTCTGGCTCTGAAAGACCCAATATGTAAAAGAATAGCCAATTTCCAATGTCCACGGCCAAGCATGCACACAGGTGGAGGCGGACAGAGGGAAAGCACCTGCTGAAGGAGGCGCTTGGTGAGTAAGAGGAAGAAAAAACTGAGTAGTCAAAACAAAACATCTTGTACGTGTACAGGACATTACAGCCTCATAACCGTCACACACGTCTCTGTCTGATCTTAGCAGTAACCTCATGGCACAGCAGAACATGTAATACCCTTGGTTTATTATAAGGGGAAAGGTGACCTGGAAAAGGTTACAAATGCCCTACAAATGGCAGCCCTGAGATGCAAACTGGTCTGGTCTTGCACACTGCCCAGCAGTGATCGCAGAGCACCATGACCAGCCTGGGCTAGCTGTGCAGAGAAAGTGGGGTGGGGAGCAGCCAAACCTGTTCCCAACTCTGCTCCAAAAGCTCTCCCCCTCGGCCTAACTCTGAAGCCTGCAGAGGACTGGGGACAGACAGCCCTACAGGCAGGACAGGGACCCAGCCAGCACGGGGCATAGGGGACAGAGGGCCTCAGGAAGGAAGGGCTGCCAGGCACACGCCTGCCTGCCGTGGGAGCCTCATCATCGTCCGGCCCACAGCTTGCTCCCTAATTCCCCAAACAATATGTGTTTACAGTTACTGCCTTCCTTTTAAACAATGGGTCTCTTATTCTACTCTCAGGGCCCGAGCATTTCTGCATGCATTCAGAAGCATTTCAGGCTTCTGCATTCTTATGAGCACAAAACAGAGCATGGGGCATGCTTTCTGCCAGCACGCGTAGCATTGCACAAGTTTCCATTTGCATTTAACACATCAGTGAACTGGAGTGGAAGGAGACGCTAGGAAACAAAGATGAGACACATATTCCCTTTGATTTCTTTTTGACCCGCACTTAGTGCAAAAGCAGAGAATGGTGTCGAAAGGCTTCATTCTGCAAGAATTAGCCTCCCTGTGCAAATGCTTTTGTTTCCTCCTTGACACAGACCTGCTCTCCTTGCTGGCCTTAAAAATAAGTAGCAAGCATGGCTTTCTCTCCATGCAGCCTGGGACTCTCTTTAAATAAGCTCTAAAAACTCCTCTGGGTAGCTCAGACTGAAATCTAGGCACTGGTTTCTTCCTTCCCTTTCCCTCTCCATTGAGCTGCCCCACCTCAGCTACGAGTGGGGAGAGGGAAGTGGCTGCTGTTATGAGTCCAAAAAGGTGGCCCCACGGTTTTCCCCTTGGGCAGAAGCTCTGGAGGATGAAAGCAGAGCTGTCTTCCGTCCTTGCCCCTTCCGTGCACATGGCAGACCACCTTCTTCCAGCCATCTCTCTCACTTGCAGTCAATATGATGTTGATAATAGCGTTTTCTAGGACCACCTAAATGGTGCCTGGACAGCGCCAGACCCAGGGAGGCACTGATCTTCCTGGGAAACCGATGGCATCGTCCCATCCGTGTGGCTTTACAGCGTACACAGCATACTCACATGCCCTTCGCTATCATGCGAGATTAGCCCCAGGTTTACAGATGAGAAAGTCAGCTCAGAGGTTTACAGACGAGAAAGTCAGCTCAGAGAGGTTAAGGGACTGGCCCACCACACGCACTCAGCCACTATCCCACAGAGCTGAGATCAAGCTGGCATCTTCTGAATTTCCGATGACACCAAAGCTGCCTCCGAGTTGGTCCCAGACGCTGCATTTCAAATCTGACCAGATCAGAAGGTCACCAAAAGAAGATGATCAAAAGCCGCCTGCTTGAAGGAAGACTGGGGAAGAGAGTAGGGTCCACATTCCCAGCAAATGAGCAAGGTTAGACATGGAGGGGACGCTCACTTTGACTGGTCACTCGAACCCTAAAACCACAGTGCTGGGCGGCGCCTGTGGCTCAAAGGAGTAGGGCGCTGGCCCCATATACCAGAAGTGGTGGGTTCAAAAATGCCAAAACCATAGTGCTCCCGGGTTGCTGAATTCTGAAAGAAACCCGCTGCTAGGTAGGGATGCTCCAATATTCTTTACCCTTTGAGTCCTTTCTTTAAGAGAAAATGTTGCGCTGGTGGTAAGTGACAGCAGGGCAGGTTCTGATCAGAGCCAGTGGGGAGAGTTGGGGGGGGTGCATGTGGCCTGGGGCTCCCCCTTCTCAGGGACCCTCCCTCCATACCTTGAGCTGCTCTGACTGTGGCTCACAGGGGTGCCCTTCTGCAAATTAAACTGTTACTCTTTTTTAAAATTTGGCACCGGAATAGAAATCAACTACTGGACTGCTGAGTTCAGCACGTTTTGAGCAGGACGCTCCTGAGAAGCAGGCTGATCACCGGTTTGCATTCCAGCCTGCGCTCTGCAGCCCCGTGTATGCTGGAGACCGAGCACTGGCCCAGCGGCCAGCTCCAGGGAGACATGGAGTCCGACGGTGGAAACACACTGGGGATGCCCCCCCTGGCTGGCAGAAGCGCCCTCCTGTTCCAGCCTGCAGGGTAAACCTCCGTCCTGGAACCTAGCAGCTCCGGGGAGGGAATTGGTGAGTCCCTGCCAGCCTCGGGATGGGCGAGTCCGGCACACTTCTCAGGCCTGGGCAGCTGGCCCATTTCTTAACTGGATGGTTCTGGATAGTATTAGAAAATCCTTCCTTTTCCTGACCTAAAATTTCCCCTCCTGGAAATTCTCTCTCCTCATTATCCTCACGCTGACACTGGGAATCAAAGATTAACACTTCATCTCCTCCCTAAAGACTCAGCTGAGCAAGAATTTATGAAGATGAAAACATATAAACAAACCACTTTCACAAGTCAGCTTTCTTATAATAAAGGGAATGACCACTTTTTAAAATGCCAGAACCCTGGGCACTGGTAGGTTTTTGAGTTTTTGCAGATTTTTGAATCCTTAAAGCTTATCCAACCCAAAGGAAAATGGAGATGTGTGTGTATGTGTGTGTGTGTATATATATGTATATATATATACACACACACACACATACACACACACACACACAAACATTCCAAGGATGAAAAGAAACACAACTCTCCATGGTGGATAATGCCCTGAGAGCTGAGTTTCACACTGTCATCCTTAATTTGGAAAAAATTAAATGCCGTTTACAGAAAGTGCTTCCTGATTGCAGAAGTGTGTGATCAGAGAAACGCCAGGCTCCGCCTTCCTTAGCGAGGGCCATTCATATCCTTCCAGGGCAGAACAGAACTTCATCTGAGTCTACTCTCTGTACAAGTAGGACTCACTCCTGTCCTCCTTCCTCAGTCCAGGATCTGGCCTCTCCTGCCGTTATCTTTCCTCAAGTCATCTGTCACACTGGCAAGTATTTCCTCTTGACACTGTCTCCCTGATTGAACGCAGAGAACCAGCTTCCCACAGCCAGGACCCCAGGTTACAAACTGTGGGACACCAAGCACCAGCCACACAGGAGATGGTAGGACAAGCGTCTGCCCTACGACTGGGAAAGGATTTCAAAGTAGGAGGCCACGCACGGTGCTCTTGAGACAGATGCCTGAACAACGCCACCATCATCACTGAGATTACAACATTACTGGCAAAAAAGAAAAAGAAAAACATATCCACTTGGCAGATTTTAGAGGTCTTAGTTAAGTGGCATGACCAGAGATTTGTGTTTTTTTAACACGGTAGACCTGGGCACTTGCAGATTTCCATTTTTGTGGTTTTCTCTATTTCTATGTTTTTTTTTTCTAAGGCCGACAATGTGGGAAGACTGTCATTGGTGTGGAGTGTGAATTACGCTCACTGTCTAAGGAAGGCAGGTCACTGGGTCCATCTGGCCAGCTCTCTGCCACCATCGGCTAAATGCAGCAGAGAGTTCTCAGGTTCAGTTATTTTGGGAGAGAGAGTTCAAGGCCCCAGGACACCTTCCTTACGTACCAGGCAGACCAAGGTGTTTCATCGCAACCCCAAAGATGGGGAACAGGGCCCCAAATGGTCCACATTCTGGGGTGCCCAGGTGAGAGGTCAAGGGTGCTCCCTACATCCCTCCTCTCTCCTCTCTTGTGAGCCCAGCAAAATGGGCCGGTGTGCAACCGCAGAACCAGCAGGGCCGCCTGGGCCTGGACTGCAGCCATGGGGCAGGGCATTGTCTCTGCCCTGGGCCTCCGGGAGTGGTGGGCCAGCTCTGGGTCAGCCTTGACTCCCCTCGCATCAGAATGGTAAAGTCTCAGCCTCCAGTTTGGAATGAAGGGAAGAAGTCACTCACCCTTGAGCTGTTTGTTACTTTTTAGCCAACTTTATTGAGGTATTATTTAAAGGTAATCTAGCACATCCATGTTAAGTCTGCAGTTCACTGAGTTCGAACAAACGTGTACACCCATGTAACCCGCACCACGATGCCTACACGTGGAGAACAGTCCCACGACCTCCCAAATTCCTCTGTTTCCTGGCTGACCCTTACCCATCGGTTAGATCCAACTAGACGGAAAGGCAGAACAGCTTCCACACTGGAGCCAACCTGCTGTCACCTCCTGGCCTTGTGACCGGGCCAAGTTATTTAATCTCGTCTTGGTTTCGCTATCTGCCAAGTGGGACCAGTAGTAATACTGGGGGTGCCAAAAAACGCATACACATTTTCAGAGCTCTTGTTGGAAGGAGTTGTAGGTGAAATGGATGTGCACAGCACACTTGACCAGTAACGGTACCTCCGATGCAACTTTGAAAGAAATTCATAGACATAAGGGCGGCGCCTGTGGCTCAAAGGAGTAGGGCACCAGCCCCATAGTGATGGGTTCAAACCCAGCCCCAGCAAAAAAAAAAAAAAAAAAAAAAAAAGAAATACATAGATAGCATGTATTGGCATCCTCTGCATTTAAAACATTGTAGTCTGTGTGCAGGTATAGGGTTGAGTGTACGCAGAACCTCTAAATTTGTGCGGGCACATGGCTGGCCTTCCACGTGTCATCAGTGGCAGCAGCAGCAGCAAAGGCTCAGCCTCCTTCTATACTGCAGACGGTGCTTATGGCAGGGCCCTGGGGAAATCACCTTGTCATACCAGGTGATCCCATTATTCTAACAGACTCAGCACCTGTGCAAATACAGATTTTCCCACAAGGATCTCAGCAAATGCCTCGCAACCAGAAGAGTTTGCTATAGGATGACAATCAAGGCCGCAGTGACCCTGACCACGCTGGCGGTCATGGCCTTACTGCCCTGCAACTCAAGTATCCCTGAGTCCCAAGCTCGGGCTCTAAGAAGCTCTGATGTCTTTTTATTGGGGACAAAGGAGCTGAAGGGAAGTAAGATTTTTACCCTTATCCCTGTGATCATCCATGTAAGGCAGAAAATCAATACAGAAAAAATATAAAGAATTAGAGAGAAAATAAAACTCATACATAAAAGTCCACCTCCCAGAAGCCACTAAGTCTGGAGGCATAGTTCCCTCCGGGTTTGTTGTTTCATAAGTTTTCTCCCTCCCTGCCACCCTCTCTTCTTTCCTTCCTCCTTCCTTTGTTTTTTTCAGTATTTCTTTTTTCTTTTCTTATTTTATTTTTTTTTTTTTGAGACAGAGCCTCAAGCTGTCACCCTGGATAGAGTGCCGTGGCATCACAGCTCACAACAGCCTCCAATTCCTGGGTTCAAGCGAGTCTCTTGCCTCTGCCTCCCAAGTTGCTGGGACTACAGACGCCCGCCACAACGCCTGGCCATTTTTTGGTTGCAGCCGTCATTGTTGTTTGGAGGGCCTGGGCTGGATTCGAACCCTCCAGCTCAGGTGTACATGGCTGGTGCCTTAGCCTGTTGGCCCACAGGCGCTGAGCCTTCTTATTTTTTTTTTTTAATTGCAGTTTCTGGCTGGGGCTGGGTTTGAACCCTCCACATCTGATATATGGGGCCGGCACCCTACTCCTTTGAGCCACAGGCGCTGCCCAGTATTTCTTTATGTAACAAAAAGGTTTCTAGCACGTGGACATTTTTATTTTTGAAGTTAAATTAGCACAGAAATATTCTCTCTCGTCATTAAACCTCATTCCATCATATGAAGGAGTCCTTTAACTCCTCCCTACACTGGACTGGTAGGGTGTCCCAGGTTTTCGTTACCACAATGTTACAATTTGCTTGCTGCCTCTGGAATGGCCAGGATGCACCTGGGTTTCACTCTCTAAGCATTTGTGCTTCTGTAAGAGCTGGTATTCAACAAGCGACCTGCTTCTTATGGCCCTGATCCCAGGCCAGGGAGAGCGGGGCTGTTTGGCTTCTCCAGCTCTAAGGAGCCTTCCAGACACCAACTTCATGATGTGGAGTGGGCTGGACCTCTCCACCCAGTCACTTTCTCATCTGACTTTCAATAAGTGGGAAGGTCTAGGCAGAATCACAAATAACACTGTTTCTGATTTCAGAAGGTGTCTGTGAGACGCCAGTTTCTCACCTGACTGGCAAAAATCCAAATATCTGACAGCACACTGTGTTGGTGGTAAGTGTAGCAACATGGGTGTTCAAGGTTCATTCCTGCTGAGAGCAAAAAAAAAAAAAACCAAAACACATCCTCCGTGAGGCGACCGGGCGACAGCCACCACCATAGTCACAAATGCACGTACACTTTGACAAGTGATGCTACTTTCCGGAATTTATTCCCAACTCTCGCGGTCTCTGGCACGACGTAAAAGAAGAGACGTCTGCCCATCGGGGACCCCACAGTAAGCCTGGGTGACACAGAGCTAAAGATTGGACCAACATTTGAGCTACTCCAGCCCACTGAATGTTGTGTGTCGGAGGGGAGCTGTCCCAACAGATCTCTTCTGGGGGGTGTTGAAGACAAATAAAAAATCAGCAAGTGGTGACGGTTGTACAGGGAAGAAATAGAGGCCCATCCCAGTCAAGGAAGCAGGAGAGAGGGAGGTGCATCAGACAAAGGGGAGAGAATGCAGAAGGGCAGGTGTCCCGGGGGTGGGTGGTGAGGACAGGCAGAGTGCCGGGAGGTCGTGACCAGAGGGGGTGGGGGTCACGGCCAGCTGCAGACCTGAATGCCATAGATAAGGGCCAGATCTATCCTGTAGGCCAGTGGGCACCAGGACGAAGCCTAAACACACTTAAACACATTGTTATCTAAACAAGCCGCACTGTTCCGCTATGCAGACACTTCTGGCATCATATAATTTATAAATAAATACAGAGCCACAGGGGGCCATGCTCAATTTTATTAAGAGTTATTCGGTCATGGAATGTGCAGACCACAGGGCTTTAGCAATGCGGAGGGCTGGACCTGTGGTCAGCAGGAGAGAGGCATGGTGAGATGGGCTGTTAGGAAGAACCATGGGAGCAAGAGGGTGCCCTTCTCAGCCCCCCAGACTCCATGAACCTGGAGAAAGAAAGGTGAGGGAACTGTCCTCTCCCAGAAGGGAGATGAAGTTCAGAGTGGTCCTCTTTGGGACGGGAACAGCTTTCCAGCTGGGTGACCAAGTCCCACCGCTGCACCAAGGCGGAGTCAGGAGGCTGGCAAGTATCTGCGTGCGGCGGGTCTAAACAGAAACGAGGCAGCTAACTGCGCCTTCTTGCAGAGAAATCCATTCACCTTCCTCCACGCAGTCTGTGTCATCCAAGATCTTTCCCTGTGGGCCCCGGGGGACAGTAATCTCGGGCCAAATGCCTTACCGAGCGCCAGGACGGGTGGGCTCCTAAGCACTGCCTTGCTCGGTCAGCTTTGGAGTTTTTGAGGTGCAGGCTGGCTTATATTCCCTCTGTGAGAGTGTGTCTAACTCGACTTCCTATCCTTTAGGTGTCTTTAATATTTTAATTCTTGCCCTCTCCCTCTGAGACGTCTCGGGACTGGAGAAGTGCGGCCCCCCTGGAGCACAGCACCCTGGCCTGGATGTGGAGGTGCAGAATCCCTCACTCTTTGGGGGTCACACTCATGTTGCCTCTCACTAAAGCAGAAGGTGAGGCAGTTCCAGATTGGCCAGGGGGTGTGACACTGCTGTGACATCCTGATTTTGGAAGTCACAAGAAGAAAACTCAGACCTGCCCATGGTCCCAGGAGGGTTTATAAACACTTCAGACGGGAACAAAGGAGGAAAACGACTAAGTCACCAGTGAGACATGATGTCCTCTCCCATCTAAAGGGGGGCAGCTGGGAACCTGACACACAGGTGATGTCTGGAGGGACACAGCTGAACTCAAAAGATGGCAAGGAGATGGCACATGTGGCCCTTTCTACAACACGCCTGCGGGTGTGAGCATCGCATGCTGGACCCAGTCTCGGGATCTCTCTTTTCCACCACTTGTTAATTCCCGCAGAAAGGTCCACGTCCACCACAAAAGAAAAGGGAACCCTTCCTCCAGTTAAAAAGTGAGACACAGCCAGGAATTTTGAACTCATAGGAGAAAGACTTTCTCAAAAGTGAGATGGAAAACCAGGAGCTATCCAAGAACTCAAAGAAGGCACAGAATGTGTATAAAAGCTTCTGTAAAATTCTTCTCCATTTGTGGTGCTTTTAATGACAATAGCAGGTAAAAATATTGATCTGTAAAATGTAAAAAGAAAATAGAGTGCCCATTTTAGATCACACAATAAGCACAAACATAATATTCATCTAGCTCTGCCTAGATAGTTATACTAGTATTACCCAGGGGATATGCTGAAAATTGTGTATGAAAGATTTTAGGTAATTCAAATAACCTAATCAAGGGATGTCTAACTACTGTGTTTGGAAAGTGTTTAATGGGCGATGTAATATGGGTCAATTTTGTGTTGTTGACCTTGGCTTTCAAATTAGCTTATTTGACATTGAGCTGTTTTGTGGCCTGACTCAAGAAAGCCACCACATAGAAGATTTTCCTTATATGTTCAAGTTTGCTACTTGGAAAGGTAATTGAGAGAATATAGTATTGACTTTTGGAATATTCAAAATGCAAATAGTATGCTTTAAATATGAGATAAGGTAGCTCATACGATTTCCCTATAGGTGAATTTCAGGAGGCAATCAAGGTAAACAGTAGATTTCAAGGTAAGGTAAACTTGATTTCAATCAAGGTAAACTCCAGTAGACCCTGGGCCATGATTTACTGAAAATAAACACATGTCTGTGTTCAGGGGATTGACAAACAAGCCCTGCTCTCAGATGGGCTCCCTGTTTTCTCACTCCCATGCCTAAAAGGACACCTTTCAGAATCACTTCTCATGAACACTTGAATAATGAAAAATCTGTAGTTTCAGCTTCAGGTCTTAGAAACCACCAATTATTATTATTTTTTAAAACCTTTTAAAAACTAAAACTGTAACCTGCTTTCACAGTCGAAGTACAGATTTACAATTTTGTAAACCTTTCGTACTAAAATAAAAACGTTTTTGGCAATGCTCATGGCAAAGAAAAACTGAAACACAAACATTTTTAATTTTCCTGAGGCTAAAATTTCAACATATGCAAATATGAGCATTCCCGGAGCAGAAACTTTAAGCCCTTTCATGAAAACAAAAAACACCGAGGCTTCAAAACCAAAACGGTTTGTACATCAACTCCAAAAGAAAGTCCACGTTGCCTGAATTTCATATCATTACAAGCTCATAAAACTACACAGACGAGGCCACTCTGTAAGGTAAAATGTTTGGAGTTTTTTTTTTTGGCCCTTTCACATGAACGCTAACTGTGCCTCTTTATGCTCTGGTGGTAACCTCGGGCCTGATACAAGCCTGGGTTATTATATCTTTTAAAACCTTTGCAGAGATTAGAAGGCTGCAGAAAAATACCACTGGGGGTTAAAAACAGCTTTCTGAAATTGTTCTAAATAGACGAATAACGCTTTGCTTTCTTTAACAGCTGTTCAATAACTGGATACAGCTGGAGGGAAAGTTGGCGGCCAAGGGATTTCTATTTGGTTCACTACCAGGTTTTCTTTTCCAGAATGTTTTCCAACTAGCCTTGTTTATCTTAAGTGTATTTAGAAGGATGATTTTATTTTTTATTCTTTTCCATCACATTCCATCCATGTAAGATGAAACGGTATGTGGATTTAAATGAGACAGCCTTAAGGTTCTCTGTTCCACTCACCTAAGCTGCAGCTGGATATAGATGGCCAGGTGGAGATACAGCTGATTACCTTTAAGTTGCCTTCCATAGGGACTTTCACTCACTCGGATGCATCCCGCCTGGTTGTCTTTTAATAGTAACTATTAACACCAAGGTTTCAAACACACAACCTGAGGGACAGAGGCTCTTCCAGAAGTGGCAAGGAAGCTGTCCCCCAAGAAGCTCCCCATAGTGCTGTCAGTCTAGTAAATCTGCCTCAGTGTCTGGGGGTGGTCTTCAGCCCTGATGGAGACTTGTCCCCAGAATGGACTAGACCTTGATCAGGCTGTCAGAGAGTGATGGATGAAAATGAAATACAGGCAGTCCTCCAGATATGAATGATACAGGTTCCGTAGCTTGGTTTTTAAGTTGACTTTGTACGTAAGTTGGAATAGGTACATTTACCTACTACCTTAATAGCTTCCGTTCCTCAGTGCAAGTTGTATGTAAGAAGGATGTTTGTAACTTGGGGACTGCCTGTACCAAAGTCTTCATTTGCAATGAAAATATACCAGGCAATACTATCATCCGAAGGTGAGTATGTCATCTCCCTTCAAAATACGTTTATCCAAGAAGATTTACTTGGTGGACGTACAGAATTAGAAAAACAGGAGCTAATTACAGGATTCAAAAACATTTTAATAGCGCGAGGGTAAAATAACCCAATGCATGTGTTTCCACGATGAGAACAGTTTTCTAAAAGGGACTGGGGTATCTTCTACTAGCTCAATTTTCATTTTACTTAAAGTGAGAAGTAATATAGCTGAACAGAAAAGACCACAGTATTGTATTCGGATTCTGGTCTGACGCACGGCCGACTCTGCTTTCAACAACTGAAAAACCCCCAAATCCTTAAATACACTGCAGTTTAAAAGTAACCGCCATCTACTTGCCAGGAGAAACTTCTACTTTGAGTGCTACTAAGAATATAGCAGTGCAAAAAGTCTGCAGAGAGCATAAACCATTTCAAAATGGAGCATCAAATATGGGAGGGCAGTGGTGAGCCGATTTTGCAACAGGGCACTGGTGTAACTTTCAGCTGTAATTGGTGAAATTCATAAATAGATGGCAAGCAAAGTCACTCTTAGCAAGACGAATCTGAGTCCCACCTCCATCCTCCAAAGTACAAAATTTGACAGGGAATTAACGTGCATAATGCTTGGGTCTGAGTAATGGGGATTTAACACCGAGGCATCCATTTATCTGTCATGTGCCCACTAAGACCTGACTTAACTTCCTCCGTCTTTATAGGAGACGAGGTGATTTAAGCAGAGACGTCCACACTAAACAAGGCTTGACTGGTACCGTCCCAGGGCAACTCACACCCTTCTTCCATCCTCAAATGATACAGTCTTTCAGAGGCCCACCTATTTCTTCTTTGGGGGAAATATTCCTTATATCTGGTATAACCAAGTATATTCTATTCCCATAAGCATAACATGCTGCAAATATTCCCAATTTTAATCACATTCTCCGAGCAATCAGTAATCTCTGGACTGCACTGAAGACCCTTCTGGTGGCCTAGACTCCAGCCACCCTTTGGCCTTGGCCGGTGCCACTGTCCTGAAACCAGCTGAGATCTACTGTTTGTTTTCAGCGGTGGCTTTACTCGTGTTACACACATCGACCCCAGGAATGTTCAGAGGTTTCCTACTGACAATCTTAAAATCTACTTAACCACAAGTGTCGATTAAAAAGCCTTAGATGCAAGGGTGAATGGGGAGAAAAAAGGAGTCCGCAAAAAAAAGGAACAAAACCCTAAACGAGCCCCCTAATCAATATCCTTACTGTCACGATAGGAGCCACAACTCAGTGGTGAGTTTGATAACAAATCACGGGAAAGAGCAACTCCCAATAAATAAAGGCCTTTCCCCTTCCAGTCGCTGCAGTGAGTAGGAAGGTCTGGACTGTCTCACCGCATCCAGCCCTCGCCCCCTGTACCTGGGGGTGCCGAACAAAACAGGAAAAGCAACCTAAGTGAGAGACTGGAGCCAAGTTGGAGGCACCTCGCACGATGCATGCATCTGGTGACAGATGACTAATCTGAACACAGTGGCTAAAACCAAACAGTGAGATGGGCTCCTTCCGTCCTTTCCTGACAGATGGTACAGTTCCATGTTACGATGCCTGCAAAACCTTTGCACAGAAAGTACTGTTAAATACAGTTTCCAGTTGGTGGTTTGGAAGTGAACAGAGCTTTTAAAGACACTTGCAAATCATCTGATGTAGGTGCCTTCTAGCTTCGAAAGACTGCTCCCATGACCTCTTTTTCTAGTAAGTAGACCAAACCCTTTTTGTGTGTGTATGTTTGTGGCTGTTCCCTACTGAATCTTTCCCAAACTTCAATTTAGTCTTCCCCAAAAGACAACTAACTCATTGCACTTACTTCTGTGGTTTATATGACATTGAATTAAAGCTGCTAATCGCTAACAAATTCAACTGGCAATGACAGTTTGAGAACAAACTGATTCTCTCCAGGGCAACACGGCCCATGCACTGGGGGAGCCGGCTGGCTAGGCCTTCGGTTGGCCACAGGTGCCGACCCCACGGGGACACCGGTGACTCTGGCCAGTTCAGAGTGTTCATGACATCTGAAACTATTACAGGTAAAGCAAGATTGACTGCTTTATAACATCAACTGCTTCTTATTTATTTCAAGAGAGTACCATGTCACCTTTCTGCAGCAGTTAACAGGTTTCCTCCACTTCTCTGGCTGGGATCCAGCCCCTCCCCACAAGCCCCTGGCCTCCACGTCCACCTCCTGCTTCCCTGACTGTCCCCGTGTGGCTTTGCCCTGTCTGCAGCTCTCTCTGTGCCCCCCCTTCTCTGTTAGTCCAAACTTCATCACCCTTCAAGGCCTAACTCAGTTCTGTCTTTTCTTTGCCCCGTTTCCAGGCAATTCTATGTACCCCAAACACTTTGAACCTACGTCAGGGGTTTTTACCTGGTGCAAAAATTCAGGGCTTCACAAAAAACGTACCATGTTTGCTGGGGGCCATTGAGTAGAATTAAGCTTTGGTGTTGCCTACAGCCTGGGAGGCACGTCCCGTTCCTTTCCATTATCTCCAGATTACATGCCCATCTCAATCCACGGCAGTGCTTGGCTTCTGAGTCCAAGCAGGCCAGGAAGTGAACGGTGGGGGTGGGGGGCCCTGTCCAGTGGGATGTGTGGGGAAAGTGCTGCCTTGCTCCTACATGGGTGAAGATGAGTCATGAAAAAGTAAAATGAAAGCGCTCCGCCAGGCTCACCATTCAACTTTCTCAGTCTGCCAAGCCCACCATCAACCTTTCCACTCTGCCAAGCCCACCATCAACCTTCTCAGATTCATTTTTAAACAATTCAGACTCCTCCCCTCCAACCACATTTCTGACTTAAACTCAGTAGAGATTCCACACCTCTCTATCAAAACCACATTGTAAATGCCTCGAGATTAGGCAATCAGTGATGAACTGTGCTAGGAAAGAGTCATTTTCCTTTGCAGTTACTTACCCTCTGATCTATCTGCTGGGAAAGTTTAGAGTCTTCTATTTCAAGTTCTATTAATAGCTCCTAAGAATCACCAAAGGACTTACTCATGTTGTCTGAGCCTCCTGTGTAATCCATTCTCTCAGCCCATTTGTTGAAGAGGCTCGGTAAGTAATTAAAAATAAGTCTCCGGTGGCTGTATCTGGTGAGGGTAAGGGATTCCTACTACTCGTTTTTCTTTCTTTCTTTCTTTTCTGTATTTTGGAAGCAGGGTCCGGTTTCATGGAAGACAATTTTTCCACACCTGGGGAGGGGGGTAGTTTTGATAGGGATCTGCAAGCAATTGATTTATTACGGTCTCTGTGCAGTTCAACCTCTCTGCTAAGGGTAATCTGTGTCTGCAGCAGCTCCCCAGGGCCTGCATCACCCCCTCAGCTCCACTCCAGACCATCAGGCATTAGATTCTCCTTGTGATCGTGCAACCCGGATCCCATGCACAGTTTACAGTAGAGTTGAGCTCCTGCGAGAATCGAATGGCACCACTAATCCACAGGAGGCAGAGCTCAGGCAGTGATGCAGGCAATGGGGACGGCTATAAATACGAATGAAGCTCGGCTCACTTGCGCCGCTCACTTCCTGCTGGGCAGCTTGGGTCCTAACAGGCCATGGGGGTGGGGAAGTTTGGGACCACAGCTCTAGACAATCTAAAAATTAAACTGCCACTCGGGAGGCTAAGGCAAGAGAATTGCCTAAGCCCAAGAGTTGAAGGTGGCTGTGAGCTGTGGCGCCACAGCACTCTACTGAGGGCAACAAAGTGAGACTCTGTCTCTAAAAAAAAAAAAAAAATTAAACTGCCATCATCAGAACATTAATACTTAGGTCTAGAAACACACTCTTTCATTATACCCCAAGGGCACAAGGCTTTGGTGAGTACTTAGAATACCCTAAACTCAAAAGTCAAATATAGGTTGGTTATAGGACTGATGCTATATATACATATATATATAATTTATTTATTTAATTTATTTATTTATTTATTTTGAGACAGAGTCTCAAGCTGTCGCCCTAGGTAGAGTGCTGTGGTGTCACAGTTCTCAGCAACCTCAAACTCTTGGGCTTAACAGATTCTCTTGCCTCAGCCTCCTAAGTAGCTGGGACTACAGATACCTGCCATAATGCCTGGCTATTTTGTTGTTGTTGTTGTTGTAGTTGTCATTGTTGTTTAGCTGGCCCACGCTGGGTTTGAACCTGACAGCCCCAGAGTATGTGGCCGATGCCCTACCCAATGAGCTACAGGTGCCACTCTGATGCTATATTTTTTTTAAAAAGTACAATTAAGATCCAAGAGTTCAGGTATGACCTACATACCCAAAACTCAGACTAGCATTTTGAGGCATTTGTATTTTGTACTCAACTTTCTAGTAACATAACCAAGGAATAATTCAGTGTTCTCCTTTCTAGGACATGAGACAGAGTATTTGGTTTACTTGGACTCTCCTCTGTTTCAGGAACGCCCAGTGGTTCTCCTTCATTCTTTTAAACAGGCAAGCTCTATACTTTTCACCGCCTAGTAGGGTTCAGGGAAGATGAGTGACATTCTTCCAAGGGACTGATTCCGTGAGGCTGCTTGGCAATGCTTTCTTTTGTAAAATACACAAATGGTTTTCCAGTCTTACCACATGGAAGTGAAATCTTCATATGATAGAAATTACCGATCTGAAATAACAGATGTCATTAACCAATTCATATGTGGACCATTTCCCCCAGAAATCAGGTTATGGAGGGACTCACTGCCCTGACTTGTCCTGGGTCCCGAGGAATTTGACTGCTCTGCTCACTTATTTTTAGGGATCTGACTCCAATTTCTCCCTCCTGATCTTCTTCCAAAGTTGACCTGGGACTGGGTCCCAGGAGGAGGGTGCACGGTATCTCAGCTAATCTGGGTGTGGGGCCGAAGGAAGTCTGGGATCACTGCACAATCATCTCAAGGTGTTTGATGGCAATAAAGAGTGAACAGAATCTAGTAAGGGATGTTCCAAGCAAACAGATTAAACTCCCCCTCTGGATATCCTCAACTTGAGGCCTGCACACCCAACGCCTCCACTGCCCAACCCTTCTCACTTTCTTCGCTGCAACCATCCCACGGAATAGGAAGTCCACCTCGCCCTCTACATCTCTCCCTGGTGGCCCACAGCTGCTCTCCTCAAAGCTCGTGAACCCCAGGCTCAGCTACTGCGAGGGTTCACTCAATGGGTCCACTCACCATCTTCCTTCCTGGGCTCCCAGCTCCTGGGGTCTGGGAGCTGAGGCTGCTCCCACTTTTCAACCTCTCTCCCTTGGTTTCTCTGCCCATACAGGCCACTTTTTCTCTGCTCTCTGGGGGATCTGTCTCAAAGCTTCAGATTTCATTCCCAGAATCACCAGCCCAGACTTTCCCCTTTGCCTCCTGACTATCCAAAACCCCTTCACTTAAAGAGTCCCTCTCCTCCCAGATCTAGAGCTCCTGGCTCCACCATTTGTCCCTAACCTTAAACACAGACATGCAAAGGAACCTACCTAGATGTCACAGCTCTGTTATTCTGCCCTCAGCAAAGCCGAGGCTTCTCTTTACAAATCCCCTTGAATGCTGGTTTAACTGCAGTCAGACTATGCTCTAAACCCCTCTCCCCTTTTCAATGAGAAATGGAAAAATAGAAAATATCCTCTAACATTGGGTTTTTGAACTTGGTTCTGTGATGAAAGAGGAGACGCTGTTGTCTCCATCATGCCATTTACCGGCTGGGAAATCTTCCAGCATTGACGCTGCTCTAGGAATCAGGAGATCTCAGGGTAACTGATTTACAAAAACGTCAATGAATGCAACATTGGGTGTTTAACCACTGAAGCTGTTAACCTGACCTGATCTGCAAGAATAATTAACTGAACACAACAGCACACATACAGAACATTCAAGATAGATTTTGAGAAGCCAAACAAAAAGTTTTCAAATCCTCAAAATGGTGTTTCTTAAACTGTATTCATAGGAGATTGGCAGCCATTGGGGTTGGGGGGAAGAGGCATACAAATACATCTGGGGAACCCTGGGTTAAACAAAGGTCCTTGGCTTGAACGTGGTACCTCTCAGAGCTTCTGACATGCTGACATGAGCTGTGAAATCCCAGATTTTTAAATGCATGTTCAAAGCTATTTCTACAATATCATCTTCAAAATAGTTCTGAATGTGCAGCCTGTTTTCAGGAAATGTATCTATGCCATACAACTGTTTCTAGAACATTGTTATGACTTCAGAACACACTGCTCAGGAATGTGGCTTCCCAAAGCACCTTCCAAATGGCAGTGGGGATCCTGAAAAATCTCCATTGAAGAGACACATAAAAATAGACTAAACCTCTTCTACTGTAACAAATCAACATGCACACTCAAACATGTTGTCTCATTTTAACAGGATTCTCATTCATTTTGTAAGAAAAAATATAATTTTGAATTCATAAAGTTACACTAAAAAGTACTGCTTTCAAAATCTGCTCATAAGTTTGCACAAAAAGGGAAGGTGTTTTGCTAAAAAATAAATAGCCATGGTCCTAAAGTACTTCGATATCAGGATTTTCAAAGAAAAGGGAAACAAAATGTGTGCCAAAGGAGATGATTGAGTTTTAAACAGCAATTAAACATTTTATAAAAGGCACGCTTCCACTTAGCAACACTGTTGAGATTTGCTGAACTTGTTGATTCATAGCCAAAAAATGATAAGAGACTTCCAGCCTTTTTAAAGTTTGGAGCTGGATTCCAGAACACATTCTTTGTGTATTAGGTTAAGTTGTCAGCAAAAGCAAATGTGTGTGTACAACTGTACTTTCCTTCTTTACAACCATACTTTTTCTTTGAGACACAGTCTCACTTTCTTACCCCTAGTAGAGTGCCATAGCATCATAGCTCATAGTGACCTCAAACTCTTGGGCTCAAGCAATCCTTTTGCCTCAGCCTCCCAAGTAGCTGGGACTATAGGCACCTGCCACAATGCCCGGGCTATTTTTTTTAGAGATGGGGTCTTGCTCTTGCTCAGGCTGGTCTCAAACTCATGAGCTCGAACAATCCACCTGCCTCGGCCTCCAAGGGGCACCTGGCCCTACAACCACACTTTTTCATTAAAATAGAATATAAGTGTGTGTATATAGTGCTATTTTCTCTAATCTAGATTAAAAAGGGAAAGAGAGTAAAAATAAGTTATTAAGGTGGTTAATAAAGATTAGCTTCATTTTTATCTTCTATCCAGACTCAAGTTTCTGGCCTGTCAAAGCTTTCCTTATTTACCTTGACCAGCGATGGAGGAGAATTCTTTTAATTACTCCAACTGCCCTCAGGTTTTTACCCAGCGTTCTGGAACTTCACACAGCATCTGGTGTCAGAGGTCCTAACGAGTGACAACTGTGAAATCCTTAATTTATACACGAGTCAACAATGTTGTATTCTGAGGGGAAAGAGAGTAATACTAAAAAGGGTGTTTTTTAGAACATGGCGTCCTCAAAAACAGAGTTAAGGAAAATGTACAGAGATATACCAGGGTGCAAGGCCCCCATCTGGGTGGAGAGGCCACCCCCAGGTGGACTGGGTGTTTTGTGTACGTCTTTTTTCAAGCATAGTTGGGCTAAAAAAGACCCACCCTCACAAAAAGAGACCAAATAGAGCAGTTTTGTCAGTAAAATAGATTTACCCTCCATACGCAAAGGGCAGTGATCCGTTACTCTGACATCAGTGGTCGTCCACATAGAGGGCTGTGGAGTTTGCAAGTGCCCAAGGCCAAGCTCAGAAACCCTTTCTGAGGACTGCAACAACCTGTGTCCCATGTATTTCTTGGATTTTCAGATGTTCTTCCTTTATCCTATTTTATTCTCCCTTTATTTCTGAAATGGAGGCATGTTTTATAATCCACGTGGGCAATGATGTGGTCACGTCAGATCAGAAATGCTCCCTAACAATCAAGGAAATACCTCCTCTTATTATTAACAGCTCTACAGAAACACGGTTTTAGTTAATACAATGCCAATTTCATGTAAAGCATCCATCCACTCACAGGACTACCATACTCCCTGGTAGGACTAACATAGGAGACTTTCCCTTTCCGAGGATATCATGACTGTATGGGGCACCTGCCTGCAAACTGTTCTGATGAGAAATGGGTTCTTAAATTCAAGGATTTGGGGATTGCTGTCTGGGGCTGAATCTTCTAAACATACTGAAGACCCATAGGATCCCATCTACTTCCTCACTCCCATAATGCCTTTCAGCTCTGGTCAGTTCTCTATGAGCAAAGCATGCTGGCCTGCCTGGGGCCATGTTCAGATACATCCTCTAAACGCCCAAGGTCAGTACTCGAGGGACAAGGTGGGAAGTTAACGCCAGAAATAAAACCTCCCCCTGATTTTGTCTTAGAGGATACAAAATTTTTTTGAGACAGGAGCCTCAAGCTGTCACCCTGAGTAGAGTGCCGGGGCATCACAGCTCACAGCAACCTCCAGCTCCTGGGCTCAAGCGATTCTCCTGCATCTGCCTCCCAAGTAGCTGGGACTACAGGCGCCTGCCACAAGGCCCAGCTACTTTTTTTTGGTTGCAGCTATCATTGTTGTTTGGTGGGCCGGGGCTGGATTCGAACCCGCCAGCTCAAGTGTGTGTGGCTGGCGCCTTAGTGGCTTGAGTCACAGGCCCCCAGCCAGGATACAAAAAATTTTAAACCCCTCTATTTCACTAGTGACAAATATAAAATAGAACCTCCATAGTTGACCACCTCCCTAGGCTGATCACTTTGTTCATATCACTGGATATCTTCATGGTGACTTAAACGGAATAGAATATCCCAAGAGTATCTTTAGTTTCAATATAACAAAAGTCTCTGAAAAATAGGGGTAAAAACCCAGGACTTTAATTAGCAGAAAGGGGGAAAAATACTCCTAAGATTGTGACAGCTCTCTTCATAGTTTCAAATTAGTAAACTCCTATTTAAAAAACAGAACGTTTCTTAGCAAGCATACCGCATAAACATCTCAATTAAATGCCTTTACTGATGTAATCACTTTGGAATTACTCCCCAGGTCTGAAACACATGAGTCTGAGCTGATCAAAGTTTTGATCGGATGAATCAAAATGTTCAAAAATAAACTGAATGTTACAAAAATAAACTTAGGACAAGGGAAACATTAGTAATTCTATATTCTGAAAACCAGTATCTTACGAACACTAGCAGAGTTTCATCGTGTTCTACTTCAAACCTTGAACAGCTGAGGAGAAAAGCCACTCTTTGTATTCCCTTTTACAACAAATGTAAAGCTAAATAATACGTATTATGTGCCTGTCAAATTAAAAAAAATGAATGCTAATTAATAAAGGAAACAGCAATTAGCCAAGTCATTAATTATGTTACTCCTTAGTCCTCTGCCATCATGGCTAATGATATGTTTTGACATCCTTTGCTGGCATTCATGGGCATTAACAAATATAATATCTTAACCTTAGACACCTGCCCTGCTACTTCATCTACATTTCACCTGAAAACAAAGTGAAAGACTTTTGTGAGACATGTATTCCCACAGCATTAGGAGCTCCAAAATTCACATATGCTTATGTTTTCTCCTATAAAATTTGCATTTTTGGCTGAGTATGGCTCACACCTATCACAGCACTTGGGGAGGCCAAGGTAGGAGCATCGCTTGAAGCCAGGAGTTTGAGACCAGCTTGAGCAACACAGCAAGACCCTGTCTTTATGAAAAACAATTTTTTAAAAAAAATTTTTACATATATATGTGTTTATTAGGTTTCCACTTCTTGCCTTCACAGAATTAAAAAGGCCTAAAATTTAATAACAATAACAATGTTTAAGATAAGGACCAGAAACGTAAAGAATGAACGAAGATAAATACATTCAGAAAAGAAATCAGACGATTGCTGCGTCGAAATATTAAGCAATAATCATGATAATAATGCAAAGAAAGTAAGTCTATTTTTTGAGATCTTGGAACAAAAAATAAGAAGTTAACTGATGACTCCGTGCTGAGCTTCAGAGTCAAAGCTTTCTATAATAGACATACTCTTATCTGACAATGTGAATGTTACTTTCTTTGAAAAACAATTTTTTTTTTTAAAGTTAGGCATGCCTGTAGTCCTTGGAAGGCTGAGGCAGGAGGATCACTTGAGCTCAGGAGTTTGAGGCTGCAGTGAGCCATGATCATGCCATTGCACTCCTACCTGGGTGACAGAGCCAAATCATGTCTCTTTAAAAAATAAAGTAGTAGGGCAGCGCCTGTGGCTCAGTGAGTAGGGCTCCGGCCCCATACACCGAGGGTGGTGGGTTCAAACCCGGCCCCGGTTGAACCACAACAAAAAAATAGCCGGGCTTTGTGACGGGCACCTGTAGTCCCAGTTACTCGGGAGGCTGAGACAAGAGAATTGCCTAAGCCTAGGAGCTGGAGGTTGCTGTGAGCTGTGAAGCCATGGCACTCTACCAAGGGCGACAAAGTGAGACTCTGTCTCTAAAAAATAAATAAATAAATAAATAAAGTAGTAGGCTTGGCGGCCATAGCACAGTGGTTATGGCACCAGCCACATACACTGAGGGTGGCAGGTTTGAACCTGGCCCAGGCCAGCTAAACAACAGCAAAAAAAAAACAACTGCAACAAAAAAATAGCCAGGCATTGTGGTGGGCACCTGTAGTCCCAGCTGCTTGGGAGGCTGAGGCAGGCGAATCGCTTAAGCCTAAGAGTTGGAGGTTGCTGTGAGCTGTGATACCACTGCACTCTACCAAGGGCGACATAGTGAGACTCTGGCTCAAAATAAATAAATAAATAAATAAATCAGTAAAATTAAGTATTAATAATAAAAACCTCTTAACTTGCGCCCCTAGCACTGGTAGTTTCCTTCTTGGGATTTTAAGATCAACTTTTAATTTTAGAACAGTTTCTGATTTACAAAGAAAATCACAGAGAGAGTACTGAAAGTTCCCATGGATTTCTCAGTTTCCCTGATGACTTACATTTTATATTAGAACGGGACATTTATTGCAGTTAATGAACCAATATTGAGATATCCCTAACTGGAGCCATACTTCCACGTTCCCTCCGTTTTCCCTACTGTCCTTTCCTGTCCCAGGTTCCTGGGACCTTCTTCTGGCCCAGTCTCGCCTCCTCAGGCTCCTCCTGCCTGTGACAGCTTCTCAGGCCTCCCTTGTTCAGGATGACCTTGGGAGTCTGGAGGAGGACTGTTCAGATAATTCCTAGGATGTCTCTCCATTGGGTTTTTTCCTGACCTTTTCCTCATGATTAGACTAAGGTTCTGGGCCAGTGACCTCATAGTGTTGTATCACCATCGACGTGATTCATCACTGTTGACATTGACCTTGGTCACCTGGAGGAGGTCGTGTCAGGTTTCTCCTCTGCAAAGTCACTCCCCACTGCCTTCCAGACCACGCTCTTGGAAGGAGTCACTATGCACAGCTCACACTTAAAGAGTGAGATCTACGTCCCCTCCTTGAGTGCAGAGTACAAGCATCGGTTATTCAGAATTCCTCTGTATAGGAGACTGTCTCTTCTCTCCTCCTTATTCAATCACTTTTGTGTATCAGTGTGGACTCATGCATACCCAGAGTTAATGATTAGGAAGCAGGAGGAAGGATTTTGTTATGCATAGCATCTATGCAAAGGTTAGGGAGGTCAGGGGCCCGTCCCTGGGGATGCAGAAGGGTCACGAGCCTCTCTTACAAACCAATCCCACGTCCCACTGTGTTGAAATGTATGCCTTGGTAAAATTATAAACTGTTGCCTGTTTGGGCTCAAACTGCCAATGTTGACCCTACCACACCAAAGCCCTAGGTGCCGGCATTAGGGCCCATCCTCGCCTTTGCCGTGGACTCCATCTCTAAGTAACCACGCATGGCCCACGCACCCTGAGTTGGCATCCTGCCATGGGGACACAGACTTCACAGCCTTCTCCCCGACCTCCCCGCAGACCTGCACATACTGGGACACGTGCGCTAAATGGGTTTTCAGTCTAGAGAGTGAACTCAGGGTAAACCATTCTGCGAGCCTTGGTAGTGAGTTCATGTGGATACCCAGTGCTGAGCAGTGAGAGGCACCTATCCATAACAGGTGTACAGAGGAATCGTATGGGATGCTCGGTGGGCCCACGGAGGAGAGAAGTCATCCTTGGAGGAGATGACAAGTGAGATGATGGGCCACACCAACAGGGGAGAGTGAGAGAGGCAACAGGGGCACAGGTTCTAACTCACAACTGCATCGGCATTTTTGTGTCAGTGAAGTCCTCCAAAAATGAAGTCTGAGCTGGGTGCCCTGCTCAGTGGTTAGCGCACCAGCCCCACCCCCAACTCCCCGGGCCTGATTAGCAAGAAAAAGAAGGCTCGTGCTTTTAAACTGGCAATCTGCCTATTCTAATAGATTGCAAACCTTTCAGGTGGCAGAGCATGTAGACGTGACAGTAAAGTTTGCACTGACATCAAAGCTAAAAGTTTACAGTTTGGGGATGACCGATATTCTTCTTAAGGAATGTTCTAATAGAGACAGGAAGTACGGACTAAAAACTTTATCAGAGGAAAAGCTGAAAACTATAATTTTTCTAGTACAAACTGAGGAAGGTGCCCCAAATTTCCATTTTTAGTATCTAGACACCTCTGCTTAGCTCACAGAAAGTCCTATTTGAGAACTGCTGGTTTACACCAGTCATTTGGGTAACAAGTCTTGTTGTTGATTGACTGAACTAAACTAGGGGCCATTCTCTGAATTATCACAAAATCCAAACGATCAAAGTATAAGATACAAAAGGCTTCCTATTATACATTTTAATAGGAGTTTTAACTTTTTAATAGGAGTTTCTTTGTTTTTCCCAATGGCTGACAATAGCCACGGTCGTGTATTTATTTCTACCGTGCATTAGTGAAGATTTCTGATACCAGACACAGAATTCCTTAGGAGTTTAATGTGGAAGACTGCTCCTGGTAAAAAGAAATAAATAAACAAAATAAAATCAATCTGTTTTCAAAGCAACAGGAAACAGTATCAAAGAGGGGAAAGTGATGATATCCCAGTACAGGGACAGGGCAAGACCAGCTGTGCTGCTGACGTTATCAGAAAGTATGCAGAGCTGGAGGCGAGCCAGCAAGGAAATGTGGGACTTCTGAAGATGTGCCTCATCTCAGGTACATCAGAGGGGAAAGGGACGCTTCGGAAAAGTCGGACGCACCAGCCCCCAACAGAGGGAGGCCCGCACGCTCATCCGCTCATGAAGGTCTGATTCAGAGCAAACACAAGGCTAGCACAGCAGTCTGCCACTGCCAACACGCTGCCCAGACTCACCCCGGGCCCCAGCATTGGAAGCCCAGGGTTATGACTGACTTGCACAGGTCCCGATCCATCACTCCGGAGGTAGAACCCAGGAATCTGCAGCTTTAACTAGCAACCCAGGACTTGGGTGCAGGAGGTCCTATGCGCTTGAACACACAGACTCGGGGCTGCGAACCCTGAGTCTCTGTGGGCCCAGCCACGGGGGAGCTGGTCCTCCAGACTCGTAGCAACAGGACAGATTTGTTAACATAATTGGGAGGCACACCCCGAGTAGAACAGGGTCAAATTAGCAGCCTGGTTCTATGTTTGTCCAGTAATTCTTACCAAATATTGCTGCAATAGTTTCCTATCAGTCAGTACTCACACCTAATTACATTCAGTTTCCCATTCATCCTTTTCCCCAGGTGAACACCAAACTGCACAACCCAAGGATTAATGACAAATAGAAAATAGCCCTGAATTTTAACTCAAATTGGAGGCAACGGATGGAGTATGACAAGCCTGCCCCTCGGCAGGCAGACTTGACAATGATTATCTTTCCGTATGCTTATTTGTAAAAAAATTTATTTCAGATTAATATGAGGGTACCAATGATTAGGTCACACTGTTTGTTAGTTAAAGTTCAAGTTACAGTTGAGCCCTTCACTCAGGGGGTGTGCGACCTACCCTTACACATGAATGGAACATGGTCAAGCTAAAAAGCTTCTGCACAGCTAAGGGTACAACAGCTACAGCAAACAGACAGCTTTCAGAAAGGGAGAAGATATTTGCATGCTGTGAATCTGACAAAAGGGTTATACTTTGAATCTACAGAGAACTATCAATGGTTTTAGAAACGCAGTCTGTACACGTGGGTTTCTGAACACTTGGGCCACTGCAGAAAGGCCTTGGAAGCCCTACCTGGGAGCCCAGGCCTGGAGTGAAACCTGCCATGTGAGTGAACTTTCTCACACATCCTCTACAGTGGCACCCAGAGAACATCTCAAGACAATGTGTGCACGCGGGCTACACCAGAACAACGGGGGAGCTTTGAAATAATGGCCTGTGTGCAGCCCCACGGGTCCAGGTGCTCAGAAGCTCAGAACCCATGTTGGGTTAAAATACTCCCCAGGTGATTCTAACATCCCCGGCTTTGAGACTCAACTGGGCATGTTTTTGTTTGTAAGACTGAATGTATCTCCAAAGGGGGTACTGTTTCCCCCAGTTTGCTTAACAATTGGAATACTTAATAAATGATTGCTCAACTAACTTGGAGACATTTCCAGATGGGACCAATGTCATTTCTCTAACAGGCAAGAAGCCTCAGGGATGGAGAACTAGGCTGTCATTTACGATGTCATCTTTGCAACTGTAGGGCTTTGTAACGGATAGCATCAGGCCTTCATCTGGAGGGGGGCAATGAGAAGAGAGAGCCCCACTCTCACTGCTCAGTTCAGGACTGAGATGTTGACTCCCACTGTGGCTGAGGTTTAAGTTGGTCAAGGCAGCAGCTTTCACTACATACTGGGTTCTCTCTCTCTCCGAAACATCGCCACGACTGGAAATGGAGAGCAACTGTCTTCTAACCAGTTTTAAGAGTTGCCAAATACAGCAAATAAACATATAAGATGCCCAGGTATGCTTGAATTTCAAATGAGCAAATAATTGTTTAGCATAAATATGTCCCATACAAATATCTGGGAGACCAACGTGCTAACAACGTATTCGTTGCTTATCTGAAATGCAAATTTAACTGGGCATCCTGTATTTTATCTGGCAACCCAGTAGATAATAGCCCCCAAATTAATCATCTAGCTCTGTGGCCTGTGTTTCTGGAAAGTGTTACGATGTGTGTTACTTTGTAACAGGAGAAAGGGATGCTGGTACTACAAGATGGAAACATTTGCAAATCCTGTGTTTGTTTTCCAACAAAACGCTTTGATATTCTTAAGCAGAGGGACCACGGAAGGAGAACCAGAATATTCCTCTCTCACAGCGACTTTTCAAAGAACTGAGCTCTTTGGCCCCGAACAAAGGACACAGTAGAAAGGAAACTTTTGTCGTCGGCCGCAGCTGAGCAAATCTATGGAACAAAGGAAGCATTCTGCTCACACCTTGCATCATAGCCACGCAGACCTTCAGCTATGTGTGGAAATCAGAAATGATGAGGAAATTCGATCTGGTCCATCCTGTAATTATGAAATTCCATTTCCTGGTTTTTGCACCTGGGAGAGGTGAGAGGCAAACAGTACGAAGGGAGAGAGGGGAAGAAAGGGAAGTGGCGGGATCAGATTTGCCCTTTCAGCAAACACAGCAAAGGACCAGATGAGTGAGTCGAGTTCTAGCCCCGAGGAGAGACAGGAGTTTGAAAACTTGCATTAACAACGGCAGTCCAGGGTGGGAAGTGTCCGGACAGGGTTTTCTGCGGTACCCTCAGCGCCTGCAACAGTGTCTGGCTGGAGCGGCATGCTGAGGTGTTTCACGTATATCTGTTGAATAAACAGCAACAGCATCCACACCGATCTTGGGTGGGAGAAGCAGAGGAGACGATGCCTGATTATTAGGAAAAGCAAAAAGGGCTCCAAGCCAAAGCATTCTAGGGAGGAGCGGCCGGACAAGTGAGACTGGCAGTCACATATGTGAGGACGTCTGACCAAGCCCCTGCACAGGCCGGTGGTCAGAGAGGTCTGTGCAGGGGACAGAATGGGAGTCCATGCAGGAGACAACTGGAGACCAGCCCCAGAGGAGAGAAGCTGCTCTGGGGAGCCCGGCATGGACTGTGGGCCCACATCTTCCTCTACAAGGAGGTGAGGAAAGCAAGGTTGCAAAGGAGAAGAGAGGCCAGGAGGAGGAACGTCAGGGCAGACGCCAAGGGGCCGGAGGGATGGCGTCCAAGAAGAGCAGACCATGAAATGACCACTGGATTTGGTGACAGGGGGTTGCCGTGGAGGGGACAGGGACGGTCAACAGAGGGGTAAGGCATGAATTTGGGGTGAGGAAGAGCAGAGACTGAGTGTAGACAGAAGCTTTTCTGGCCATGGAATAAAAGAAATCCACAGGTTGAGGGGCTATCAGGTCAAAGAGGAGGCTGTTTCTCAGCTTTGTTCTTGGTGGGAGAGGCCTGCAGAGCCTCATGCAAGGAAGAGACGGGGCCATGAACAGGCAGATGTCGATTATGCAGCTCCCTGATGGCAGGAAGTCCCAATGCCCTGAGCAGGTGCACACAGGAGCCTCTCTTCCACTTCCTGTCCTACGTACACCCTCCACGAGACCCAGGAGTCCCGGGGCACGAACAAGCCATGCGTGGTCCAGCCCACCCCAGAGTGTCCGGGCTCTGGTCTCCGTCAGTGATTCTCTATAGGAGGTGTAGAAATGCACACTTCAAGAGGCGAGAGAGTAGGGGACTCAACTCACTTAATTCATTTAAAAACACAAAACAGGATTGCTTGAGCCTAGGAATTATTTGAGACCAGTCTAGGCAACACAGTGAGACCCCATCTCCATAAAGTATATTAAAATTAGCCAGGTGTGGTGACGCACACCTGTAGTCACAGCTACCTGGGG
This sequence comes from Perodicticus potto, assembly GCA_963574655.1. Taxonomy (NCBI): domain Eukaryota; kingdom Metazoa; phylum Chordata; class Mammalia; order Primates; family Lorisidae; genus Perodicticus; species Perodicticus potto. The sequence goes on from CAUYRH010044829.1 coordinate 32,696, forward strand.
GAGGCTGAGGTGGGACCATTGCTGCGCCCAGGAGTTCAGGGTTGTTGTGAGCTGTGACTGCCATGCACTCTAGTCTGGGCAACAGAGCGAGACTCTGTCTCTAAAAAAAATAAATAAATAAACACACACAAATAAAGAATAAAAAAATAAAAACACAAAACAAAAATAAAAGCCCTGTGAACCAGGAAGACAAGTGCCCCACAGATTGTCATCTTAATGGCTTCTCTATGGTCTTCTGGGGCTCCGCAGGAAGCAAAGATCTCTAGGGAGATAAATTACTAAGAGGTCACCAGGGAATGTCCCTGCCTTGGTGGTGCTTGAACCACTTTCTACACAGGGACAAGGAAGGCACAAAGCAGCCAGGGCAGACGAGATTTGCCACATCAACTGTAGTAAAAAGAGCTCATCATCCATTATTCCTCAAATATTTTTAAATGGGGGAAAGAAATGAGGAAATCCTCTGAGTAACCATATCCAACTATGAGTTCTTTAAAAGTGCCCCAAATGGTATTTGATACATGACTTATTCAAGATGCCATTTGCAGAATATTGAAAACCACACTAAGATACTCTCATAAAAATCTGCAAGCTTTTTTTCCAATTGATGACGGTTGTGCTCCTTTTAAAAGAAAAAGCGTGAAAGATTCAAGGCTCAGAATCCAATCAGGACCACAGCACTGTTTCTGTTGCTGGCTTTCACAGTTTCGTCAGGTTGGACATCTGTGCAGGGTGACCGAAGGTGGCCTCAGGCTCAGTGAGAGCTATGGAGAAATTCTATTATATGTGTAATGAGTACACAATAAATATTTCTATTGTACGAATGGTGTAACCAAGTGGATACTTATCTAGAAGGAGATCCCTTCCAGGTCATTGTGATCCACCCCAATGTTTTCTTCTTTAATTTCAGATTAATATGAGGGTACAAATGTTTAGCTTACACTGTTTTCATTTCTAAGGCAAAGTTCAAGTTGTAGTTGAGCCTTTCACCCAGGGCTGTGCTGAATACCCCAACATTGCGCAAATTATCCAACCCAGTGCTTTAATGCTATGGTCCTGGACTACCTGGCCACAGACTGGCCTTTTAGGAACTGGCCTAAATAGCAGGAGGTGAGTGGCAGGTGGGCAAGTACATGGAACTTCATCTGTATTTACAGCCGGTCCCCATTGCTGGCATCACCGCCTGAGCTCTGCTCACCCCTGTCACACAGTGGCAGCATGAGATTCTCAAGGGCACACGAACCCTACTGTCAACTGTGCAAGTGAGGGATCTAGGTCGCACGCTCCTTATGAGAATCTAAAGCCTGATGATCTGAGGTGGAGCTGTAAAGTGCTTGAATCCTCCCAAAGCCCACTCCCCACCTTGTCCATAGAAAATTCGTCTTCCATGAAACCCGTCCCTGGCGCCAAAAACGTTAGGGAGCGCTGTTTTATTGTGTTAAAGCTAGGCTTTGCACACAGTCAGAATGGAACTTTTTAGGTGGCTTCCTTCAACTGGGGAGTCAAAAGACTCAGAGAAGAACAGTGGTGTGTGTACCTGCTGGCAGAATCAGCTGCGGAATAACCCAGGGCCTCGCCACAATCACCAGAGTCTATGGCTGGTGACCTGGCTCTGCAACTGCCCATCTCTAAACATCTCGACTGATGTGCAGTCTCCAGCCTCGCCCGTGCAAACATGGTCCACCAACCAGCCGCCCCAGCTTCACGTGGGGGCTTGGGAAGAGCTCCTGTGTCTCAGGACCGTGCCCAACCGTCTGGATGGGAATCTGCATTGAACAAGGTCCCCGGAGGGTCCCACACACGCTGAGTCTGGGGAGCAGTGGCTCTAAGAGCAAGAGGAACTGCCTGCCCGCCCTGTGTCCCACATTCACAGGTGACACGGAGACCAGACCAGCAGCTGCAGGAAGTTACCTTCATTATACCACACTGCAAGTCATCACATTTTCATCTTATTTACCTTCTCTCTAAAGGAACAGAACTGTTTCTCTTCTCTTTATCCATAACCCTTAACTTAAAAAAAATAGTTTGGCTTCATGTTGCCATCAAAAGTTGTACCAATTTTTCTTTTTCTTTCTTCTTTTTTCTTTTTTAGAGACAGAGTCTCACTTTGTCGCCCTTGGTAGAGTACTGTGGCATCACAGCTCACCGCAACCTCCAACTCCTGGGCTTGGGTGACTCTCTTGCCTCAGCCTCCCGAGTAGCTGGGACCACAAGCGCCTGCCACAACGCACAGCTGTTTTTATTTTGTTGTTGTTTGGCCAGGGCTGGGTTTGAACCTACCACCCTCGGTAGATGGGGCCGGCGCTCTACTCATGGAGCCACAGGCGCCGCCCAGTTGTGCCAATTTTTAATTACTTACATGAATCAGGTGGAAAGAAATGGGAAACATTTTTTTACAGTCAACGTCAGATATGATTACAGACAATTTTTTCACAACAGTTGTTAACGGGCTTGTTAGCAAATCTGTGTTCTTGCAGCAAGCTCAGAAATCCCTTAGAAAAATCATTATATAGGAAAATGGCAAGTAATTAGATCCACACAGAAGGGAGCCCTGTGAAGCATGGGGTAAGATCATAAGTGCACGGGCCTGCCCTTGCAGACAGGTGTTTTTCTACAATAGGTCTAAGTGATATTCTTCTGTCTGGAACAGCAATCCTGCTTACCAAAGGAAGGACAGGAACCATCCAGCTATCCGACACTGCCTGACAGAGAGTAGGAAGGGCTCAGTAAATAGCAGTGAATGAGTGAGTGAGTGAATAAATGAATAACACTTAAATACAGATTCTCTTTACAACGCACTTTCCTTTTCAATTCTTGCAAAGGGCAGAGAATCCGAGGAAACTCCAAGTCATTCCTGATTGCCAAGAGGCCACTCCCCACTCAGGTACCCCTCTCCTCTCTTCCTGGTCCTCTGATGACCAGTGGAAGGGCCTTTTCCAGCGGGAACTAGATCACTCCCATCCCATCACCAAGATGTCGAATATCGGGTTCCTTATCTTGAACACTTTGAGCACTTGGAAAGATAAACAGTGCACAGATTTGGGCGAAAGTGGCTTTGTTCAATAATCTTCCTCATCTCTTTTTTTTCCTCCACTGAAATGTACTTTAAGGAGTTCGAACTTTCTGTCCCATCTGGGTTGCTGTGATGTGGACACTTTTCAGTTAATTTAATTGAAAAAGCAAGAAAAAGACCAAGGAAAGAAAGCAGAGAAGAACAGTCAGAAAGACAACTAATTGCACTCTAAACAAATTACTTGAGATTAGCAGAGGAGGCTGGGGTTGAGGGAAGTTGGAAGTCTGGAAAAGCAGACCCTTTGATGTTGGAGAATCTCGTTGAAGATTAACCGACCAAGCAGAATAAATGGGTAAAGATGAATTACAGTAATTTGGGAGAGGAAGATAGATCAGACACGGCAACCAGTTCACAGACTTAGAATAACACCCACCACTCATTATGTCCCCGTGGTATGTAGCAGACATGAGCTTACTAGCAAAAGCTCTACAACCCCACTGATAATTCCGCAAAAAGAAAGAAAAAAAAGAGGAAGCCCCTTTTCAGACACTTTATAAACTTAGGGGTCTTGGATGTAGATGGTGTCATTTCTTCCTTTGCCCACCCCCCCCAAAAGCTAGAATTCACGCGGATGACAAGTGGCCTTCAGAGCGAGTGCTTTTTCCTCTCCTTACATGATTAATTCTTAGCCTTTAAACCCCAGCTTGAAAGCCACCTCCCCACAAAGTACTCGGGACTTTGTGGTTTATCTTCGCTTCCCCCATAGGAGCTTGTGTTTCTGAAAAGCAAGAAGTGGGTCTTAATTCTTTGTGTCTGCAAATGCTTGGATCTGATGAAGTGACTGCCAAGGCTCACGTCATTCTGAACACGTGAACTCTGCTTGGTGAGCCCAGGAATTGAGTGGCTCCAACTGGAGTGTCCCTGTGCAGAAATCACAACTAAAACACACCATGAGTGTGAAAGCCCCCGACAGAGCTGAGCTGAAAGGAAGAGGACTTGCCTGGGATTAACTCCTCCACGCTGTACCAGCTGTGTGACTTTAAGCCACCCTTTTTCTTTTTTCTTTTATTATTATTAAATCATGGCTGTGTACATTAGTGCAATCAAGGGGTACAATGTGCTGGTTTCATATACAATCTGAAATGCTTTCATCAAACTGATTAACACAGCCTTCATGGCATTTTCTTAGTTATTGTATGAAAGCCACCTTTTTTCATTTATAAAAAGGAATATCTCTGCTGAATAACTCCCAAGAAGAGATGCAAAATAGGTAATGAATCTGAAAGCACCCGAAAACCAACAAAGGACTATGAAAATTTACAATATTTCAGTGGTGAAAAAACCATAAGGAAAGCAGAGATGATGGATATATGAATGGAAAGATGGATGGAAGGATGGATGGATGGAAGGATGGATGGGTGGAAGGATGGATGGATGGATGGATGGATGGAAAGATGAATGGGTAGAAGGAAGGATGGATGGATGGAAGGATGGATGGATGGATGGATGGATGGATGGATGGATGGATGGAAGGAAGGAAAGATGAATGGGTAGAAGGAAGGAAGGATGGAAGGATGGATGGATGGATGGATGGATGGATGGATGGATGGAAGGAAGGAAAGATGAATGGGTAGAAGGAAGGATGGATGGATGGAAGGATGGATGGATGGATGGATGGATGGAAAGATGAATGGGTAGAAGGAAGGATGGATGGATGGGTGGGTGGATATTAGGATGCATGAATGGGAAGGATGAATGGAGGGATAGAAGAATGTTTGAATGGATGGATGAATGGATGGGAGGCTGGATGGAGAGATGAATGGGTGGATAGTAGGATGGAAGAATAGATGGAAGGATCTTTGGATGGATGGATGGATGGATGGATGGGTGGGTGGGTGGGTGGTGGTGGCTCATCAACCACAAAGCAGGTAACAGAAGAATGGTTGGGAAGTATCCAACTTCAAGACTCACCAGCCTATTCTTTCATGTACTCTAGGAGTCTGCACTTAGAAATGGGAAGATCTGGGCAGGGAGGAAGAAGTCCCACCCGATTAATAAAATGTTGTCTAACAATTGCAGTTAAACAATACCCCAGTCCCAAAGCTGGTAATCTTCTTTCATGTTTACTTAGCACTTATGAAGTCCTTTAACATGTACTGACTTACAATGCCTAAGTTTAATATTTAATGCGGCATCTAATAGATTTCCATCAAGACACTAAAAGGAACATCCTTATAGTATAGGCGGTGATTTTATTTTTAAATTTAAAAAGGCAAATGAGGTTCAAATAGGTGAAGAAAACTGTTTCAAAAAGTAGTGGCGAAAGCACACAATGAGAAGCTGTTGTTAATTTTAAACCCAACTACAAACCTAAGTTCCAGCACAAGCATCAGTTGTAAAGAAAATAGAAAATGTGTGTTAAAAGCTACTTGAACATTTTGTTCTGCCAAGAGGCGGATGGGCTAAAGGCATCACCCTCTGAGTTTAATTTCCCTAGGAAGTCTCTAGGTTATAGTAAAGGGAAACATTTCGTATCCATCAACTATGTTCTGAGGACATGCTCCATGTGGTAGGGGAAGTCCTTTGGAAAGAAGAGACTGCATTTTGCTCTGGCCATCCCAAGAACGCTGGGGCAACCTGCAGATGCAGGACCTGGAGAGCAAAGCTGCATTTTAAAAGGGCTGTCTGTGCTCGGACAGATGGGCGGCGAACTTGACCAGACTGCAGACGCCGTGTCCTGCACTCTTCGCCAGTCGCATGCATTAACTTTTCTGTCCAAGGGCCACATGCGGCCTGGCACATTCAGAAACGTGCACAGCAGATGGTCAGAACAAAGAAGACAGAGCAAAAAGTGGGAAACCTTGTTCTTAAAGGAGGCCTGGAAAAGCCGACCGCCTCCAGCCTCTCATAAGATGGGAACATTTTATTTTAATTAATTAATTAATTAATTTTTGTAGAGACAGAATCTCACTTTCTCGCCCTCAGTAGAGTGCCGTGGCGTCAGAGCTCACAGCAACCTCCAACTCCTGGGCTTAGGCGATTCTCTTGCTTCAGCCTCCCAAGTAGCTGGGACTACAGGCGCC
>CAUYRH010044830.1:0-23467 GCA_963574655.1 Perodicticus potto
AATGTGAATGTTACTTTCTTTGTATTATTATTATTATTGCTTAATAAAAAAATGTAAAAAAACAAAAAAGGAAAGTAACACACAGATATTGTCTATTCTTACTTCAAAATGAAATCCTTCTTTAAGTGCAATTGCCTTCAAAATTTTAGAAGAGACAGTGGTGGCTAACATATAAACGTTCTTTACATCAGCATTTCTTGATTTATTTTTCTTCCAGCAATCAAACATCCACCACCCAAACAAAGCTGCCAGCTCATTCCCTGTGAAAACTTTCCAGTGATCACTGTAGAGAGAATGAAAATTCAAAGTAAAGACCTTTTTAACTTCTCTATGAAATTTATTGTTGATAACACCTATAAATTAGAAAGGTCAGAAAGGAAAAACCAAAAACTATTATACAACATTTTGAGAAAAGATTTACTACTATTTCTTTTCTAACTGAGCATGGGTGACCTTTGGGTAGGAATGGTTGCAATGTCTTTTGGAAAATTACTACATTATTACTCTTAGCCTCCTACTCAATGAGAAAACATTCATGACAAATGTTTAAGCCTTTCTATGTAAAGACATCTGCCACATTATAATAGCAAAAATCCATAGCAATCTAGAGGACCAAGATTAGGAAATGATAATATTGATAAAACAATCTGTTAGGATATTGTGCCTTTTAAAAAATTAATATTTTAAATAATACATAAGGACAGGGGAAAAAGGCTCACAGTACAACTGAATCACAAAATAATTGATATAAAACTATATATAGTATGATCACAATTTTACAAAAAACATTATATCTTTAAATAGTTTAGTAGAAACCAGATAGGAAGGAAATATTAAACTACCAACTTAGGTGGTTATCTCTGGAGGATGGGCTTATAGGAGATTTATGTTCTTTTTTTAATTTTTTCATTATTTTCAGTAAGCCTGTAAGACTTAAAATCAAAACTTGATTTTCAAAGTTCAAGTTTTAATCCAATAATAGATTCTACTTACTTTTCCTGAAGTTCTGCCACTGCCAGTCGGTCTGCATCAGGATCTGTGGCTACCACTATTCGAGCATTTTCTTTCTCTGCCAGTCTCAGAGAAAGTTCCTGAAACAGTAACCCCAAAAGCTGTACTATAGTGAAGAACCTAAATTTAGCGTTAGTATTCCTAAATGTAGACACTATGTTAATGACTTTTGGGGGGGGCTAAATTTAAATTAAGAAGCCTAGGCTTGGCTCCTGTAGCTCAAGCGGCTAGGGCACCAGCCACATACACCAGAGCTAGTGGGTTTGAATCCAGCCTGGGCCTGCCAAACAATGACAACTACAACTAAAAAATAGCCGGGTGTGGAGGCGGGCACCTGTAGTTCCAGCTGCTTGGGAGGCTGAGGCAAGAGAATTGCTGCAGCCAGGAGTTGGAGGTTGCTGTGAGCGATGCCACGGCACTAAACCCAAGGTGACAGCTTGAGGCTCTGTCTCAAAAAAAAAAAGGCTTAAGTGGCTAAGGTGCCAGCCACATACAACTGAGCTGACAGGTTCAAATCCAGCCCAGGCCCGCCAAACAACAATGACGGCTGCAACCAAAAAATAGCTGGGCATTGTGGCAGGCGCCTGTAGTCCCAGCTACTTGTGGGGCAGAGGCAGAACTGCTTGAGCCCAGAAGAGTTGGAAGTTGCTGTAGGCTGTGAGGTCACAGCACTCTACTCAGGGTGATAGCTTGAGGCTCTGTCTCAAAAAAAAAAAGCCTAGAAGTAGGGAACCCATCATAGAGATTTTTAACAAAATACAATCTACTGCTCCAATATAATTTAAAAGATGTAAACTACAGCGGTTCAACGGGGGTTGAACTTTTGTAAGTAATTATTGAATTGACAATGGGTTCTATCTATTCTAATAGTTTAATAAAGTAATAATTTAAATATTAAAAAAAATACCAGCACAGATTCTCCTTCTTCAGGATTTGGACATTTAACAGTAGAGAAGTCTGGATCAGGGTCTTTTTGCTCTGGTACTGGAATTGGAGGCTTAAAACCAAACGCTTGAAAAGCCAACTGCACATAGTCATGTCCAACTCCGTGAAAAGATGTGTGCACAAATTTCAAGGTAGTCTTTGAGTTTAACTCCCTGTAAAGGAAAAATCACCATTTGATCAATATCATAAAACTTATTACCTGTGACATAATTAAAAATTGCCAAATTCTGGCTCAGCGCCTGTGGCTGAACAGGCTAAGGCGCCAGCCACGTACACCTGAGCTGGCGGGTTCGAATCCAGCCTGGGCCCACCAAACAACAATGACGGCTGCAACCAAAAAATGGTGGGGCCTTGTGGCGGGCGCCTGTAGTCCCAGCTACTTGGGAGGCGGAGACAAGAGACTACCTTGAGCCCAGAAATTGGAGGTTGCTGTAAGTTGTGATGCCACAGCACTCTATCCAGGGTGACGGCTTGAGGCTCTGTCTCAAAAAAAGAAAAAGAGAAAAGAAAATTTCCAAATTCTGAAAAAAAGTGGTTAAAGCCTTCAGCAGAGGTCTAAGATATTTTATTTTATTTATTTTTAATTCTTATTTATTTATTTTTTTTGAGATAGAGTCCCACTTTGTCACCCTTGGTAGAGTACCGTGGCGTCAAAGCTGACAGCAACCTCAAACTCTTGGGCTCAAGCAATTCTCCTGCCTCAGCCTCCTGAGTAGCTGGGACTATAGGTGCTGGCCACAACACTCCACTATTTTTAGAGACAAAGTCTTTCTCTGGCTCAGGCTGGTCTGGAACCTGTGAGCTCAGGCATCTACCTACCTTGGCCTCCCAGAGTGCTAGGATCACAGGCGTGAGCCACAAGGCCAGGCCAGAGGTCTAAGATATTTAAAGGTCTAAGATATTTAAAAAAACAAAGTAGGTGGTATTAATTTAAAGATCAAAAGATTTCTAACTCAAATACACTCTCCCTTTGTGGTTCAACTTCCTGACCTGGAAGTTGTCCCTTCATCTGCTGTGCTGTTACCCTAAACAAGTTAAACTCTATGTAAGTATCTTCTCTTTCTAGAGCCATGATAAAAACTTCCTAACTGATGTTTCTCACTCTCCAGCAGAACTCTCCTTTCTTTATTTCCTTTCATGACTAGCTTAGATTCCAATGAGCCACATTTCAATCACTTCTTATATGTCACTTTGGTTACCTTGATCTTCTAATACCCCAACCCCTATTGAACTCAATCAAATTCCTTTTCCAGGGTCTTTTTTCTTGATTAATTTGAGTTCTCTATAGATCCTAGTTATTAAGTTTTTGTCTGATGCATAATATGCAAATATTTTTTCCTATTCTGAAGGTCATCTGTTTGCTTTGGGTGTTGTTTCCTTAGTTGTACAGAAGCTTTTCAGTTTAATTAAGTCCCATTAGTCTATTTTTGTTATTGCAATTGCCATGGAAGTCTTCTTCATAAAATTTTTCCGAGGCCAATATCTTCAAGTGTTTTCCCCACTCTTTCTTTGAAGATTATTATTATTTTTTTTTTTTTTGGTAGAGACAGTCTCACTTTATTGCCCTCGGTGGAGTGCCGTGGCATCACACAGCTCACAGCAACCTCCAACTCCTGGGCTTAGGTGAGTCTCTTGCCTCAGCCTCCCGAGTAGCTGGGACTACAGGTGCCCACCTCAACGCCTGGCTATTTTTCTGTTTTGCAGTTTGGCGAGGCTGGGTTTGAACCCGCCACCTTTGGTATATGGGGCCAGTGCCCTGCTCGATGAGCCATAGGTGCTGCCCTCTTTGAGGATTTTTTTTTTTTTTTGAGACAGAGCCTCAAGCTGTCACCCTAGATAGAGTGCCGTGGCATCACAGCTCACAGCAACCTCCAATTCCTGGGCTCAAGCGAGTCTCTTGCCTCTGCCTCCCAAGTAGCTGGGACTACAGGCGTCCGCCACAACGCCCGGCCATCTTTTGGTTGCAGCCGTCACTGTTGTTTGGCGGGCCCAGGCTGGATTCGAACCCGCCAGCTCAGGTGTACGTGGCTGGTGCCCTAGCCTGCTGAGCCACAAGTGCCGAGCCACTCTTTGAGGATTTTTATTGTTACATGCCTTAGATTTAAATCTTTTATCATCTTGAATCAATTTTTCTAAGTGGTGAGAGGTGTGGGTCTAGTTTCAATCTTTTACATGTGGTCACCCAGTTAACCCAGCACCATTTATTGAATAGGGATTCTTTCTTTTTTTGAGATGGAGTCTCACTATATCGCCCTTGGTAGAGTGCTGTGGCGTCACAGCTCACAGTAACCTCAAACTCTGTGATTCTCTTGTCTCAGCCTCCAAAGTAGCTGGGACTACAAGTGCCTGCCACAACTCCTGGCTATTTTTTTGTTGCAGTTGTCATTGTTGTTTTAGCTGGCCTGGCTGGGTTTGAACCTGCCAGCCTTTAAGTATGTGGCTATGTCCTACCCACTGAGCTACAGGTGCCACCTTTGAATAAGGATTCTTTTCCTCAGTGTATGTTCTTGTTTGGTTTATCAAAGATCAGGTAACTATAAGAAGTTAGTTTCATCTCCTGGTTTCTATTTTGTTCCAAATGTCAGTGTGCCAATACCATGCTATTTTGATCACCTGGCCTTGTAATATAGCCAGAAGTCTAGTAGGGTGATACCCTCGGCTTTGTTTTTATTACTAAGAATTGCTTTCACTATACAGGGTTTTTTCTGGTTCCATACAAAACAAAGAATTATTTTTTCCAAATCTTGAAAGTATGATGATGGTATTTTAATGGGGATTGCACTGAATCTGTAGATTGCTTTGGGTAGTGTAGACGTTTCACAATGTTGATTCTTCCCAGCCAGGAACATGGTACATTCTTCCATTTGTTAATATCTTCTGCTATTTCTTTTCTTAGGGTTTTGTAGAGGTCCTTCACCTCTTTTGTTATGTATATTCCTAGGTATTTCTTTTTATTTTTTTGGAGCTACTGTGAAGAGAATTGATTGCTTGATTAGCTTCGCATCTTGGCTGTTATTGGCATAGAGGCTATTGATTTGTGGACAGTGATTTTATATCCTGAGACATTGCTGTATTTTTTTGATCATTTCCAGGAGTCTTGTGATTGAGTCTTTGGGGTTCTCTAAGTATAAGATCATATTGTCAGTGAAGAGCAAGAGCTTGACCTCCTCTGTACCCATCTGGATGCTCTTTATTTTCTTCTCTTGACGGATTGTATAGGCTAGTACTTCTAGGACTATATTGAATAGTAGTGGCAATAGAGGACAACCTTGTCTGGTTCCAGTTCTAAGTGGGAAAGCTTTCAGTTTTACTCCATTCAATACAATATCAGCTGTGGGTTTGTCACAGATGGCTTGGATTAGATTAAGAAATGTGCCACCTATGCCTAAATTCTTAAATATTCTAATTAGAAAAGGATGCTGCTAGCCAGGTATTGTGGCAGGCGCCTGTAGTCCCAGCTACTTGAAAGTATGATGATGGTATTTTAATGGGGATTGCACTGAATCTGCAGATTGCTTTGGGTAGTGTAGACGTTTCACAATGTTGATTCTTCCTTTTTCCCAAGAAAAAGGATGCTGAATTCTATCAAATGCTTTTTCTGCATCAATTGAGAGGATCACATGGTCTTTGTTTTTGCTGCTATTGATATGGTGAATTAGATTTATGGAATGCATATGTTAAACCAACCTTGCATCCCTGGGATGTAACCTACTTGATTGTGATGAATGATTTTTTTTAATGTGCAGCTGCAATCTATTGGCTAAGATTTTATTGAGAATTCTTGCATCTATATTCATTAGTGATATTGATCTGAAATTCTTTTTACTTAGCTCTTTTCCTGGTTTTGAACCAGGAAGTTTACTTTGTAGAACATGTTGGGGAAGATTCCTTCCTTCTCAGTTTTTGAAATAATTTCTGCAGTATGGGTATAAGCTCTTCTCTTGGGAGATTTTTTATTGTTCCTTTGATCTCAGTTCTTGAAACTGGTCTGTTCAAAACATTTATTTCATCTTGGTTAAGTCTAGGGAAAGGGTGTGATTCCAAGTATTGATCCATTTCCTCCACATTGTCAAATTTCTGGGCATAGAGTTTCTTGTAGTACTCAGAGATAATCTCTTGTATCTGTGTGGCATCTGCTGTTATTTCCCCTTTATCATTTCTGACTGAGGTTATAAGAGATTTTACTTTTCTATTTCTAGTTACTCTGGCTAAAGGTTTATCAATTTCATTTATTTTTTTCAAAAATCAACTTTTTATTTCATTAATTTTCTGAATGATTCTTTTGTTTTCAATTTCATTCATCTCTGATTTAATTTTGGTTATTTCTTTTCTTCTGCTGGGTTTGGGATTAGATTATTTTTCTTTTGCCAATTCCATAAGATGTTCATGAGTTTGTTAATGCCTTCTCTTTCTCTTCTAACTCCTGGGCTTAGGCAATTCTCTTGCCTCAGCCTCCTGAGTAGCTCGGACTACGGTCGCCCACCAAAACGCCAGGCTATTTTTTTGTTGCAGTTTTGCTGAGACTGGGTTTGAACCCACCACCCTCGGTATATGGGGCTGGCACCCTGCCCACTGAGCCACAGGTGCCACCCAGTGTTGGGGTCTTTAGTAAAACTTAGGAAGTTTTCATTTATGATAGTCTCTGGTAGGGCTTCCATTCCTTTGGGACAATCTCTTCCCCTTCATGGGTCCCTATTATTCGTATGTTTGAATGCTTCATGGAGTCTTGTAGTACTCTAAGTGACTGTTCTGTTTTCTCTCTGTTCTTTTCTGCCTCTTTAACTACCTTGGTTAACTTGAAAACTTTATCCTCTAGCTCTGAGGTTCTTTCTTCTCCATAGTCTAACCTATTTATGATATTTTCTACTGTTTCTTTACATTCCCTGATTGTCTCCTACATTTCCTTAAACTCTGCCATATCCTTTCTATATTCTACACATCTCTCATCCAATTTTGTTCTGTCTTTCCATTTTCTTGTCCATGCCTTTTATTGTCTTTATCATCCATATTTTAAATTCCCTTTCTGGCAAGTCCATTAATTCTTTATAGGCAGAGTCTTCTGCAGTAGCTGCCTCATGGACCTTTGGGGGAGTTCCTCTATTTTGGTTTTTCATGTTGTCTGAATTTTTCTGTTGGTTCCTTCTCTCTCTCTCTTTTTTAAAAGAGACAAGTCTCACTATGTTGCCCTTGGTAGAGTGCTGTGGCGTCCAGCAACCTCAAACTCTTGGGCTTAAGTGATTCTCTTGTCTCAGCCTCCCAAGTAGCTGGGACTACAGGTGCCTGCTACAATAACCAGATATTTTTTTGTTGCAGTTGTCATTGTCTATGCAACAAGGACATAGCCCTCAGTGCATGTGGCCAGCATAACCACTGTGCTACAGGCTCCAAGCCTACTGGTTCCTTCTCATGTGTTGTTTCTTCTTGTTTACCTTGTCCTTCTTTTTCCTTCTCAGTGCCTTCTTTGTTTCAAACAGAAGTCCTTGCTCTTGCAGACAGTATATTGCAATATGTTGCTGTGACAGTGGGTGGCACTGTTGTTTTAGGAGACAGAGATCACAGACAGCAACTTCTATGATCCTTTTTCCAAACTTAGCTGCCTTCAGTGATCGCCTGATTATTTCTTCAGCATTCAGACCCTGCTGGGTCGGGATCTTAAAGCTCACAAGAATCCTTGTCTTGCAGGTCTCATAGTTCCAGTGACTCCAGTTCCTGTGGGGAGTGAGAGTCCCTCAGCCTATTCTGATCCTGGCAGGTGAAATTAAGAGGCCATGCTTTAGGCCCCTGCTAAGACCTTCTCATGATCTTCCCATAATGGCAGTCCCATGGCTGTCAAGACCTTCTCAGTATAGTTGCCTTGTCAGCTACCAACCCTATGGCAAATCCACTCCAACTGGCATTCAAATCTGGTTCCTGTATATTGTTTGAGTCTGCCTACTCTTCCAAGCTTTCCACTCAACACACAGATTCCTTAACAACTAAAAATGCCAGAAAGGCTTCCTCCCATCCTGGACCTCTGTGAGAGACCAGCTAATCCCAGGAAGACACAATCACTTGCCTAATTTATCAGATTTCCACTGCTCCGGATCATATGCTGGATCCAGCTTACTACCTCCTCTATGTGCTGCCTAAGTGAGCTACGACTCTGGGTAAGATCCCTATGGCAGGTATGGCTGGCTTCTCTCTTTTTCCCTAGTTGTTTTAGAAGATCTCAGCTGAACAATCCTTGTAGTCAGCCTTCTTACTTTGCTCCCCAAAAGAGTGATTTCCTACTTATAGTACTCCTTCAGCATTTGTTAGATTTTTCCTTAAAAAATAATTATCCTTCAACTATTTGATTAACTCTAAAATTCAATTCATATAGGAAAGGCACAGCAAATTAAGAGAATGATTCTAGCACTTACTAATTTTCAGAATACAAATTCAGAATTTATCAAATTTCAGAATGAGCAATTTTCTTTTCTTTTTTTTTTTTTTTGTTACAGAGACAAGAGTCTCACTTTATTGCCCTCAGTAGAGTGCCATGGCATCACACAGCTCACAGCAACCTCCAGCTCCTGCCTCAGCCTCCCAAGTAGCTGGTACTACAGGCACTCACCACATGCCTGGCTATTTTTTTGTTGCAGTTTGGTCAAGGCCAGGTTTAAACCCGCCACCCTCAGTATATGGGGCTGGCACCCCACCCACTGAGTCACAGGCACTGCCCCAAGAATGAGCAATTTTCAATTGAGAAACTTCCAAAAGTGACCAATTAGGTGCTTTTTTAGTATACTAACAGTCATGGGCTTTTTATGTTTGCTGTTTTAATTATTACATTGATTATCTTTTTGATGCCCAGTGAGCCAGTAGGATAGTCAATAGGAGCACCTTCAATTAGCTCCTAGATCCTTTTGGTATGACTGCCAGCATCTTTGAAGGCTTCCTTGGTTTATGAGAAGAGAAAAAAAAAAGAGCCTATAGCTCAGTGGCTAGGGTGCCAGACACATACACCAGGCTGGCAGGTTTGAGCCCAGCCGGGCCTGCCAAACAATGCAACTACAATAAAAAAATAGCTGGGTGTTGTGGTGGGCATCTATAGTCCCAACTACTTGGGAGGCTGAGGCAAGAGAATCACTTAAGTACAAGAGTTTGAGGTTGCTGTGAGCTTTGATGCCATGGCAGTCTACCAAGGGCAACACAGTGAGACTCTGTCTCAAAAAAAAAAAACAGAAAGAAAAGAAAAGAAAAAGAAAAAGGAAAAAAAAAAAAAGGGCAGCACCCAACGCGCCTTCAGCAATGACAACTGCACCAAAAAAAATAGCTAGGCGTTGTGGTGGGAGGCTGTAGTCCCAACTACTTGGGAGACTGAGACAAGACAATCTCTTAAACCTCAGTTTGAGGTTGCTGTGAGCTGTGATGCCATGGAACTCTACCTAGGGTGACATAGTGAGACTCTGTCTCAAAAAAAAAAAAAAAAAAGAGAGAGAAAAAAAAGGCATCTCAGACTCATTTAATACATTTTCTGTCTCCATCTTGATGAGAATCATCAATTTCTTCAAGGAGTATTGGTTCCTTCTCCTGGGAAATAGTATTCATTTATTCATTTATTTATTTTTGAGATGAAGTCTCACTCTGTCACCCTGGTTAGAATCCCATGGCACCATAGCTCACAGCAACCTCACACTCTTGGGCTAAAGTGATCCTCTTGCCTCAGCCTGCTGAGTAGCTGGGACTATAGGCACCTGCCACAATGCCCAGCTAGTTTTTTTCTATTTTAAGTACAGACAGGGTCTCACTCTTGTTCAGGCTGGTCTTGAACTCCTGAGCTCAAGCAATCCACCTGCCTTCACCTCCCAGAGTGCTAGGATAATAGGTGTGAGCCACTCTGCCTGGCCTGACTTATCATTTTAGAAGAAGAAGCAAACAACCATAGTTTGATAGGTATATATCTGAAAAAGAGAAAAAGCTTAAGTTTATTTTGTAGGATAGGAGAAACATACTCAACAAGCCAGGATTGCTTATAGCAATAGTGTTAGGTATTTATGTAATACTTATAAAAATAGTTAAGGAAAAATAAAATGTTAAGGACATTTCCTGATCTTACATGGAAGGAAATTTTTATATGGAGGAAATAGATATTTTTAAGTGCAATCTGTTTAATGGCTTTATTGAGATATAATTTACACAGCACACACTTCATTCATTTAAAGTGTACAAGTCAATGGCCTTGGCTCGGTGCCTATAGCACAGTGGTTACAGCGCTAGCCACATACACCAAGGGTTCGAACCCAGCCCGGGCCAGCTACACGACAATGACAACTGCAACAAAAAATGGCTGGGCATTGTGGCAGGTGCCTATAGCCCTACTACTTGGGAGGCTGAGCAAGAGAATCACTTAAGCCCAAGAGTTTGGGGTTACTGTGAACTGTGACACCATGGCACTCTACCCAGGGTGACCCAGTGAGGCTCTATATCAAAAAAGCAAAAAAACAAGAAAAAAACAATTCAATGGCCTTCACTATATTCACTGAGTTATTCCATCATTACCAGAATCAATTTAAGGACATTTTTATTACTTCCTCCCAAAACCTTTGTACCCCAAAGCTGCCACCCCCACCCTCCCTTGCCTCCCACCCACAGGCAAACAATGATCTATTTCTGTCTGTTCCTGTCTTTATAGATTTGCCCACTCTTGCCTATATTTCATATAAATGAAATCAGACAATATGTGGTTCTTTGCAACTGGCCTCTTTCACTTAGCATAATGTTTTTAAGGTTTATGCATGTTGTAGTACTGAATAATATTTCATTGTATAGATATACTACATTTTACTTATCCTTTTACCAGTAATATTTAGGTTATTTTTACCTTTTGGCTATTGTAAATAGTACTATTTAGCTACAACTTTAATATAATGAGGACAGTACTTTTTTTTAGAGACAGAGTCTCACTTTGTCCCACTTGGTAGAGTGCTGTGGCATCACACAGCTCACAGCAACCTTCAACTCTTGGGCTTAGGTGATTCTGTTGCCTCAGCCTTCTGTGTAGCTGGAAGGCTATTTTTTGTTGCAGTTTGGCCAGGGCCGGGTTTGAATCCACCACCTTTGTTATATGGGGCTGGCTCCCTACTCACTGAGCCACAGGCGCCGCCCCAAGACAATGCTTTTTTAAACTTTTTTACTTTCCCTCATTTGTTAACTTTATTCTAAGGTAATACTATCCCATATTCCCACTTAGATACCTGTGAAAACAGATTTTTTTCAGATCTTCCATGTATCTCCTGCAAATGTCTTGGAGAGGATCTCTCTTCAATGGGCTGGTATCAACTAAATTATCATTCCAGGAACCATTCCAGGGTTCCACACATTCTTCTATACATTTCAGAATTTCTTTATCATGAGGAGATGTGATCTGAGCACCATTTTCCCAATAAACCTAGATAATAAGTAAATATAGCTATAATTATTTAAAATGCTTATCCGATCATTTCTTATCCACAGTACAGATCTTTGGTTTTATAAAAAAAAATCAAATTAATCAAGTGAAAAATATCAACATGAGACTATTTTAATAGATTATAAAAGATACTGATAGAAATGATTCCACAAGGACTCTAATAAAATGATCACATTATTTTCTCTTTTAGAAGCATATTTTATTTTATTTATTTATTTGAGAGAGAGTCTCACTTTGTTGCCCTCGGTAGAGTGTCATGGTGTCATAGCTTACAGCAACCTCAAACTCTTGGGCTTAAGTGATTCTCTTGCCTTAGCCTCCCAAGTAGCTGGGACTACAGGCACCTGCCACAGTGTCCAGCTATTTTTTTGAAGGGGGGGGTCTCACTCTTGCTCAGGCTGGTCTCGAACTCGTGAACTCAGGCAATCCATCTGCCTTGGCCTCCCAAGTGCTAGAATTACAGGTGTGAGCCTCTGCACTTGGCTTACAAGTATATTTTAATAACAATACAAGTAAAATAAAGCAGGTCATCATTATGACAACATTATAATACACATACACCATAGTATCCAATTTTATTCCTAGACTTGTAAGTATATACTAAAGATAATCTAAGAAACCATAGAATATTCCACATTTGATAGTATTAAGCTTAATATTCTATATGATATTAAAAAATTATTTTTTCATTATAAATTAAAGCAGAATTTATATCACAAATAAAGTCTGTATCAGGAAAAATAATTAAGATGTTAATTCTTCATATGTAGTATATATGCTATTATGTTTTCAGTTTGTCAAGTGGAACAGTTACCAAAAAAAGAAAATATAATTCTTATTATTCACAGTATCCCAAAATTAGAAAGGACTCTGCTTAGAATATATCTTTGCTGACTTCTACCATGTATATGACATGAATTTCTTCTATTGCTTCCTAAATGAAAGAAAGAAGAATACATTTGAATATGTGCCAAGCAATATGGTAAACTAGATGACCTATACTTCTTGCTCTATAAATACAACTCTAATGCTACATTAAACAGGAAAAAAAAAAGCATTTTGTAAGAGGGAAGGAACAACTCCAGGCAGTGGAGAAAAAAAGAAAGAATTAAAACCAGAGCAATAAGCCTATGGGACTGATACTGTCGTTGCCTGGGATTTGGGAACTGTTTTTTTATCTGTTTCTTGGGTTGTAATACCTATGTGCATTCTCTTAACGAAAATGGAATTCTGGAAGCATTTCACTCTCAGTGAAATACAGAACAGAAAAGGTTCTCTCCACTCTCACAGAGACATGATGAGGAAGAATGTCTATTTCTTCTAGGGTTCTAGGTAATTGAAAAAGAAAAGAATCGAATCTAAGGTCTGCACATTAACTCTGTTAGAATGAAAACTAATAATTTAACACAGAAATTGCTTCTAGTCAGTAAAACCCTTGAGGTTCTACCAGAATTTAAAACAAAACTTCTCTGGAGGGATGCTCCTACATTCTAAGCTACAAAAAAGATTTTCTCCATAGGCCCTGAAAGCTCACAGTGAAAATTTATGAAACATAAGGAAAAAATCCTGTCCTTTTTTCTTTGCCCTCTTCTTTTTGCTTTTTATGTGGACATGATGCCTAGAGGTAGAACAACCATCATGTGATGGCCATGCTTAAGGGAAGGGCAACAAAACAAAACAAAACACAGCTGCCAAGATGCCAGGCCTGACGTCATTGACCTAGAGAACCATATCTGCATCTACTTCTGGACTTGTTATGTGAGAAAATGAACTCCTATCAGCTGAAGCCACTTTGGTTTGTTTTACTATACTGAACCTACTGCAGAAAGCATTCTTATCTGACATAATAACAGAAAAATTCACGCAACAAAATATACCCAAGAATAAATTTTAAAAGGAATGTCTAAAAATTTAGTTTAAAAAAAAAAAAAAACCTTTAAAATGCCACTAAAGGATCTAAAAGTCTTGAAGGATAGACACATACTATTTTTGAAAAGGAAGACTCGATAATATTATAAAAATATTGGAGCTATTTAAATTAACCTGAAATTTAATTAACCTTAAATATGATACTAAATTAAAATGACAAAATAACTTTGTTTCCAAATGGAAAAAATACAATATATGATACCATGCAGGGAAAAATGCCATCAACATTTGCAAACAGATGACCAAAAGCTGCTGTACATATATGAAGAATTCCCACAAATCAATAAGAAAAAGTACAAAAGAACAACGGGCAAATCCTTTAACAGATGAAAAACTATAAAACTGCTGGAAGACTGGAGATAGTCTAGAGCAGGGGTGTCCAACCCGAGGCTCACGCACCACATGCTGATTTTGTGTGAAGATTGTTTTGCTTATCTATGGTGTTAGATATCATGAAAAGTATGCACAGACCTTTTTTTGGTACTCAGCTTTCATCAGTGTCCATGTACTGTGTCGCCCAAGACAATTCTTATTCTTCTAATTTATGGCACAGAAAAAAAAGGTGGACACCCCAGCTGTAGAATCTCTTAGGTTTGGCAATTTTTTAGATATAACACCAAAGGCAACAATCCATGAAAGAAAGTACTGATAACAAGACTTTAAATTTTTCAGCTCTGCAAAAGACACTGTCAAGAGAATGAAAAGTCATGGACTGAGAGAAAATATTTGGAAAAGATGTATCTGATAAAGGACTGTTATGCAAAATACACAAAGAACTGTGAAAACTCAACAATAAGAAAATAACCTGATTAAAAAATGGTATAAACACATTAATACACATCTCTCCAAAGAAGATATACAGATGGCAAACAAGCATATGAAACGACGCTTCACATCATAGGTCATCAGAGAAATGCAAATGAAGACAACAACCGGGATACTGCTACACACTTAGTGTGGACAGGGGACTTTGGTTGGCTAAGGAGTCTGATTCACAGAGAAGAGATGTGGATTCCTTACTGTTTTGACAGTTGACCTCTAATTCCTTCAAACTCTTTTCCTCTTTGTTTTTTACCACACCAAACTCTTCTAGTCTTTTTCTTTTTTTTTTTTTTTTTTGCAGTTTTTGGCAGGGGCTGGGTTTGAACCCAACACCTCCAGTATCTGGGGCCGGCGCCTTACTCCTTTAAGCCACAGGTGCCACCCGCTTCTAGTCTTTTTCTTACCTCCTGTCTCCAGCTTCTCTTCTCCCTCCTTTCCCTTAATGCTGAGATTCCCTAATGCTGATATTTTTGACCTCTTTCGAAACTTTCTACACTATACTGTCTTTGGGCTGTTCATCCAAGCAAAGGACGTCCAGATACGTTGATATGCTCTTTTATGTTGTGATGACCCCAAAATCTTTAACTTCAGCCTGGATTTTGCCCCTGAGCTACAGGTCTATAATATATCCAACTGCCTAGGCAGGCATCCTCAAACTTTAAACAGGGGGCCAATTCACTGTCCCTCAGACCGTTGGAGGGTTGGACTATAGTTTAAAAAAAAACAAAACTACGAACAAATTTCTATGCACACTGCACATATCTTACTTTGAAGTAAAAAACAAAACGGGAACAAATACAATTCACATCAACTTATGTGGCCCCCAGGCCGTAGTTTGCAGACCCCTGGCCTACAGGATATCGCTACCTGGTTAACTCCTAAATACCTTAAACTTAAAATGTCCCAAACTTGGCTCTGCGCCTGTGGCTCAGGCGGCTAAGGCACTAGCCACATACACCTGAGCTGGTGGCTTCAAATCCAGCCCTTCCCGCCAAAACAACAATGACGGCTGCAACAAAAAAATAGCCAGGCCTTGTGGCAGGTGCCTGCAGTCCCAGCTACTTGGGAGGCAGAGGCAAGAGAATCCCTTGAGCCCAGGAGTTGGAGGTTGCTGTGAGCTGTGATGCCACAACACAGGGCAACAGCTTGAGGCTCTGTCTCAAAAAAAAAAAAATGTCCCAAATTGAATTATTCATGCTTCTTTCCTGTCTGTGTGGAGGGTAACTCTGCTCACTTACCTGGCCAGGGCCAAAATCTTAGATTGGTGCTAAATTTTCTTTTTCTCAGGAAAACAGAGCTCAGTATGTCTGGGGTCCTCCCACACAAGAAGAAAAACAAACGTAAGAACCTGGACTCATCACTGAGAAGCTGGCTCAACACTGTGCTATCTCCTATTTTCTATCCAAAGCCACTTTTCACTTTCTCCAACTCTGCTTTCTGCTACAGAGGATGACACATTGAGTGGGTCCTATGGCCAATGGGCTCTACTGGCAGAAGGTCAGAAGGTGGGGAGAGTGAGGTCCAGGTACCATTCCTCTAGCTTTCTTCCTGAAAATGCTCATTTATTCTTCAAATTCTCTTTGTTCTTTTTTTTTGAGATAGTCTCTGTCACCCAGGGTAGAGTGCAGTGGCTTCATCATAGCTCACTGAACCTCTACTTTCAGGTTCAAGTGATCCTCTTGCCTTAGCCTCTCGAGTAGCTGGGACTACAGTTATGCACTATAGTGCCCAGCTAATTTTTCTGTATTTAGTAGAGAAGCTTAGGCTGTTCTTGAACTCCTGAGCTCAAGCAATCCTCACACTTGGGTCTCCTAGAGTACTAGATTACAGGTGTGAGACCCTGCACTTGGCCTTCTTCAAATTCCTGGTATAGTAAGACTTTATTTCTGAAATTGTAGAGAGGATGGATTTGAGAAGAGATAGAAAAGTCAAAGGCAATGAGAAGTAAAAAGACTAACAAAAAGACTTTTATAATTGTACACATTGAAAAGTAGGGTCAGCCTCAATGTTTTTTTTTTTTTTGAGACAGAGCCTTAAGCTGTCACCTTGGATAGAGTGCTGTGGCATCACAGCTCATAGCAACCTCCAATTCCTGGGCTCAAGCAAGTCTCCTGCCTCTGCCTCCCAAGTAGTTGGGACTACAGGCACCCACCACAACGCCTGGCCATTTTTTGGTTGCAGCCACCATTGTTGTTTGGCAGGCCCAGGCTGGATTTGAACCCGCCAGCTCAGGTGTATGTGGCTGGCGCCTTAGCCCGTTAAGCCACAGGCGCCGAGCCAGCCTCAATGTTTTTAACTTTCTATTGCCAGGTCTAGCTTTGCTACTCATTGTAGAAAATATACTCAGCACATATTATTTAAATAAAATAAGAATTATAAAACAAGCAAAGCTCAGGTGTCTAAGGTTTACCTTATATCCGTTGTCTTCCTTGCGGTTGTGAGATGCAGTAATCATCACACCTGCAACTGCCTTGAGCTCCTGGACTGCATATGGCTGAAAAAATAATGTCATAATTTTGTTTTTCTTCCTAACTACTTGTACATTTGACATGAGAATAACTTTGACTAAATAACAGGAAAAGATATTATGACATACTGCTTTTGTTGATACCTTCTTTTTATTTTTACTTTTTTTGAGACAGAGTCTCAAGCTGTCACCCTAGGTAGAGTGCCGTGGAGTCACAAGCTTACAGCAACCTCCAACTCTTGGGTTTAATAGATTCTCTTGCCTCAGACTCCCAAGTAGCTGAGACTACAGGTGCCCACCACAACACCCGGCTATTTTTTGATTGTTGTTTGGCAGGCCCAAACAACAGGTTCAAACCTGTCAGCTCCGGTGTATGTGCTGGCACTCTAGCCGCTGAGCTACTGGCACCGAGCCTGTTGATACCTTCTTTATTTTCTATTTACTTGATTTTTGTGCATACTTTATTTCCTTCTTTTTACTTTATCTGGATTTATTCTGTTTAAGCACAAACACATTTAATTAAAGGCTTAGCTCATTATTTTAATATATTTTTTCCTAATATATTCATTAAGGTTATATATTTCCCTTTAAGTAGGGCTTTGGTTATTATCTCACAAATTTCTGATACTATGTTTTTGTTTAATAGTTCCAGTCTCCTAACAAGAAGTCCAAATTTCAGTTACCACGGTAATACATCAACTACACACTTAGCTGCAAGCTTCTCAGTCCATAGATTAGTAGGTATGTAACAGATCTATCATGATCAGTGACCAGTCACGTAACTCTTTTAAAGACTGTCAGTGATTGGTCATGGAGCTTCCGTTATTCAGTTCTCACACAAACAGCAAAGCTTGTAGCTAGCTGTGTTGCATCCTTGTGTCCCAGTGATAAACCCATGAGGCAGTCTACAAAAATAGATAAGTGAAAGTGGGAATTGGTCAACAAAGATGAAAGTGCAGTAAAGAAACAAAAAGTAATAATGGTAGAAGGAAAATTTGTAGTGAATATAAATAGAGGTAAGAAAAAACAGCTGGGAATATTGACACTACTACCATTCAAGAGATTCTAGATATGCAACCAGATGGAGCTTAGTGAAAGTGAAAGTATTAGGTTGTGAAAGGATGAAAATGTTTCAGAGAAAAAGACACCAGCAAATATTTTCACATTAAAAAAACTCTTGGAGATATTTCATGACACTGAAAGTAACAAAGAGTAAGATGCTGGAGGCTTATCCAAAATTGTACAGGTATGTAATATTGCCAAGCATGGAAAAGATGCTTGCTCGTATTGTAAATTACAGGGCAAGAAACACGGACTGCTCATGATATCAAACTTCCAGGTAAGTTTACTTATAAAGAAATAAAATATTTTGCTCTCAATGTTTCTAATGTTTTAAATTACAATATATTAAATAAATATTGGTTTCACCATTTTTTTCCCTTTCCCTATATATTCTTAACCAAGAGAAATAAGATTTTTAATGTTTGGACCAAAAAATTTTAAAGGACATGGAACAATTTTAATTTTATTCCATTGATTATTGAGATCACTTTGCACGGTTTTAGCTTGCACAGCTGTCTTTATAGCCCTGCACTACCACACAAAGAAAGGACTGCCTATAGTTTCTTTTTCTTTTCTTTTTTTTTCTGAGACAGTCTCAAGCTGTTGCCTTGGATAGAGTGCTGTGGCATCACAGCTCACAGCAACCTCAAACTCTTGGGCTGAAGCGATTCTCTTGTCTCAGCCTCCCAAGTAGCTGGGACTACAGGTGCCCACCACAATGCCCGGCTATTTTTTTATTGCAGTTGTCATTGTTGTTTTTAGCTGGCCTGGGTTGGGTTTGAACCCATAAGCCTCGGTGTATGTGGCCAGCACCACCAGCCTGTAGTTTCTAATCTTCATTATATCTTCCTTAAAATTCCAAACATAAGGCTTAGCGCCTGTTGGCTCAATGGGCTAAAGCGCCAGCCACGTACACCTGAGCTGGCGGGTTCGAATTCAGCCAGGGCTTGCCAAACAACAATGACAGCTGCAACCAAAAAATGGTCGGGGGTTGTGGTGAGCGCCTGTAGTCCCAGCTACTTGGGAGGTGGAGGCAGGAAAATCGCTTGAGCTCAGGAGTTGGAGGTTGCTGTGAATTGTGAGCCATGGCACTCTACCCAGGGCTACAGTTTGAGGCTCTGTCTCAAAAAAAAGAAAAAAAAAATTCCAAACATAACATGGGCTTTTTTATTACTAATTTTATTGCATCAGGGTCTAGGTATATGGCTTGATAAGCAGTACTATAGCATTTTTTGAGCCTTTGTAATTCTGCTTAATCCTACCATCACTGAACACAAGGATTTTTACACCCTACCCCAGATCATGCCAGTTAACGGTATATTCAAATTTATCCTTAATCATTTTTGTCTGCCTGATAATCAATTTCTGAAAGGAGATCATTACAATATCCCACCATAACGTGGACTTGTCAACTTTTATAGATCAAGTTCTCGGGTAGTTCAGCAAAAGCTTGCCGAATGAAAATAAACTCAAAGCAAAATTTATTTTCCTTCCATTGGTCCTTCATATCACTCAAGACACAACTAGATGTATGAAAAAGATTTGAATCTTAGTTCATTTAAGAAATCTTTCCAAGAGCAGCAACTGTATGATCACTAACACAACATACTTACCACAAAAGGTGTGGGAACATATCTTGAAAAAAGGTACACAGGAACATCTTTGGCCAACAAGACAGCAGCAGTGAGTTTAGCAAGCCTAAAAATAGAAGAAAAATTCATTTTCTCCTTAGCTTATCATACTTTCTAAAACCCAATCTTCCATATAAGTGTGTCATATTACAGTTACTCTGAATAACAATAGCATAACACAGCCAATTCTTACAATCACTGACTATTTAACCTTTATGCTCCAACTGAAAAATTTTATAGAAGATATTTTTAAAGGAGCTTAAAAATTAAAAGAGTCGACATTCAGTTTCCTTCTTTTCCTTCATTCATTTTGTGATAGCTCTTTTCGTAGAAGTAAAATCTGCAGAAGGCAAAAATAATGGAAGTAAAATATGAGACTTTGATGAACCCAATGTGTCTAATTAGCCTCTGAAAAAAGGTATCATTACAATCATGGTTAAATATTAGGGTGTTAAACACACTAAAATTAATCAAATAATAAGAAAATATAAGCTACATAATTACTCCTATCCAGTGCCTTCACCAAAATATTAAAATTATAATGTTAGCTATTATGTCATTCTACATATGAGCTTTAAATATTTTTAGATTTTACACCTTTCTGTAAAATGTAAAGCTTATCTTTGAAATGCTTTTGCTTCTATTTCAGCTCTAAAATAACCATCAGCATGTGATCACATTTCTATTTGACAGTCTTCTGTTTCAGAAATTCTACTAGTATACAAAAAATATTTTTTAATGTTGTATTCCACTCCAAGAAACAATTAACATTGTACCTCTGACTGCTGCAGCTGCTAGTGACTTGACCCCGAGTGTCATACCCAACGACAACACCTCTCTGCTTGAAGTCTGAGAAACATCTCTCCAGGTATTTATACATCCCCTGAAGCAAATAAACACAAAAGATTTGTCCTGATAAATGCCTGCATTTTATATGACTTAAAATCTCTTGTTTTTGTGGGGTGTGTGGTGTACTGGCTTCTAGGGAACTAGGTGCTGTGTCTCTGCCCATTTTTACTAATGTGGACACAATGTTGCTTAATCCACAAATGATGATAAACATTTAGGGGATTATCAGATGCATTTAATAACACAAAAATACCTATTTAGTAACTAAATCAATATAATAAATAGGACTTTAGGAAAAAAAGATGAGACATGAAGAGTCAATAAGCTGCCGGGCATGGTGTCTCATGCCTGTAATCCTAACACTCTGGAAAGCTGAAGCGGGTGGATTGCCTGAGCTCACAGGTTTGAGACCAGCCTGAGCAAGAGCAAGACAAGTCTCTACAAATAGCCAGGCTGGGCGCCCGTAGCACATTGTTTATGGCGCCAGCCACATGCACCGAGGCTAATGGGTTTGAACCAGCCAGGACCAACTAAACAATGACAACTGAAACAAAAAAATTAGGCGGGTGTTGTGGCGAGCACCTGTAGTCCCAGCTACTTGGGAGACTGAGGCAAGAAAACCGCTTAAGCCCAGGAGTTTGAGGTTGCTGTGAGCTGTGATGCCATGGTACTCTACCAAGGGCAACATAGTGAGACTCTGTCTCAAAAATAAAAATAAATAAATAAATAAAGCTGGGTGCTGTAGCGGGTGCCTGTGGTCTCAGTCACTCGGGAGTCTGAGACAAGAGACTCTCTTGAGCCTAAGAGTTTGAGGTTGCTGTGAGCTGTGACTCCAGGTTACTCCACCAAGGGCAACAAGAAAGACTCTGTCTCAAAAAAAAAAGAAAAAAGAAAAAAAAAAAAGAGTCAATAAGCTAAGACAAATTGTTACAAAAGTCAAAAGAAATTGTTTCTTGCTTCAAGGATCTAGAGAACAGAATTTTGACCATTTGAAGTCCCTTGCTAAATTATGACTGAAGCTAACCAAAAGAATTGACCTTTTTATGTCACAAATATTTAAAATCAGCAACATAGTTCTTCACGGGAACACATTTTAAGATGGTTGTCCCAAGTGTAATTTTTTGGTTTTAAAATCTCCACAGGAAAAAAAATATCATAGACTAGGAAAATTTGTAGTTAAACATGACAAAAAAATTAAGTATTTCACATTGAAAACATCACAGTGACAAACTGAAACCATTTAATTATCTTATGAATGATTTGCTTACTTTAAAAAACACTACTCTCTAAAAATAACATTTCATATTATGATAGTCCTTTAAAATTACTTTCACAAAAAGATGGGATGTTTAAAAAAAAGAAAAAGATGGGACATTAAATCCTTACAGCAGGAAACCTGGAAATAAAGACATACAGGTATCATTTCTAATTTGATTTCTGTCCTTCAGTATCTTTAAAAAAAAAAAACAAAAAAAGGAAAGGTACAGACTAAGGACAAAGCTCCATCTTATGATTTTCCCAGGGCCATTCATTTAACTAAAACTAAATTACACTGATTTATTGAAGACCTATTATATGGTGGACACTGCTAAGTAAGTATGTGGTAGCATGAAAAAAAGGCCCCTGTGACTTCCAGAGCATCGGTCTTTCATGTATAATTATTTTCCCCAATTTATTCCCTACAAGAGTGAATATGTATGTGTTTCTGGACCCACACATGTTTAATATAGATCAAATTGGCTACTTTCAACAACTTATTTCTAATGATGACACTATCTTAAATCTCACCGAGTTTCACATTCTCTGCTATGGGAATCCATCTTACCTTTCTATATCTAGAGTCTGAAAAGGGCTAGGGGTTAAGATTAGATTCCATCTAGCATTTCTACTTCACACGATAGAATCCCAACCCTTGCAAAAATTTGTACTTCCATAGAAAGTGATTTTCAAACTCCTTTTCCATCCCTTTTATGTAAAGTCAAGGAACCTTCACTTCAAATGAAAGTTTAAGATGAAACTCAACATAAAAGATTGAAGTAGGGTGATGCCTGTGGCTCAAAGGAGTAGGATGCTGGCCCCATATGCCGGAGGTGGCGGGTTCAAACCCAACCCCGGCTAAAAACTGCAAAAAAAAAAAAAAAAAAAAAGATTGAACTAAAGCATCTCTAGTTGAGGAATAGAAAGAAGAGGGAAGGGTAGGTAGGGCAGGTAGCAGGTATTCCATCTATCTAGCCATCTTGTCATCCCTTCTCTCCTAACCTCTGCATTATCCTTTGGCTTTAGAGAATTCTCTCAAAACAAGGCTAAGGATGATTTACTGTTTGGAAGTATCAATTAACATTATGTCTACTGTTTAATGCTATAGTCCATAACTATTTTTAGTATATGCTAAATGCATTATTGGCCTCAAAAGTGTAGTTAATTGAAATAGTTAAGAGAAGCAATTTCTTTCTAGAGGGAATTGGACTAAAAAATAGAGAGAAATGGGCGGAGATCTTGGGAAAGCGAAATGGAGGGATGTGTGTCTAACCTGACGGTCTGCAATCTGGCCTACAGCGGGAAGCTGGAGGAGTTGAAGGAGAGAAGCCTGGCCGATAAATCCCTGGCTACTAGAACTGACCAGGACAGCAGAACTGCCTTGCACTGGGCATGCTCAGCTGGGCATACTGAAATTGTTGAATTCTTGTTGCAGCTTGGTGTGCCAGTGAATGATAAAGATGATGCGGGTTGGTCTCCTCTTCATATTGCTGCTTCTGCTGGCCGGGATGAGATTGTGAGAGCCCTTCTGGGAAAAGGTGCTCAAGTGAATGCTGTCAATCAAAATGGATGTGCTCCCCTCCATTACACAGCTTCCAAAAACAGGCATGAGATTGCTGTCATGTTACTGGAAGGTGGCGCTAATCCAGATGCCAAGGACCATTATGAGGCTACAGCAATGCACGGCGCAGCAGTCAAGGGTAACTTGAAGATGATTCATATCCTTCTATACTACAAAGCATCCACAAACATCCAAGACACTGAGGGTAACACTCCTCTACACTTAGCCTGTGACAAGGGGAGAGTGAAAGAAGCAAAACTGCTGGTGTCCTGAGGAGCAAGTATTTACATAGAAAATAAAGAGGAAAAGATGCCCCTGCAAGTGGCCAAAGGTGGCCTGGGTTTAATACTCAAAAGAATGGTAGAAGGTTAAGCAGCTTGGATTTATTCTTAACTTTGTATGTTTTTTTGTTGTCCCCAGTGTCCTGGAAACTAATGTACTTGTGCATAAGGCATCATTAATGAATGATGAAGTTTTCTCACCTTCAAAGTCTTACAAAC
>CAUYRH010044839.1:0-13744 GCA_963574655.1 Perodicticus potto
TTTTTTTACATATCTGTCACTATCACAAGGGGCAATAGTCACATCAACCACAGCTAAATATAAAAAGACTGATCAGCATCCAGATTAAGTTCCCATGGTGCGGTTTTTTTGTTTTTTGTTTTCTTTTTTTTTTTTTTTTTGGCAGGGACTGGGTTTGAACCCACTACCTCCAGTATATGGGGCTGGTGCCCTATTCCTTTGAGACACAGGCACCACCCCAGATATTTCTTTTTGCAGTGGTTGATGATTTTACAGTACATGATTTTACATTTACCCAGTTATTATAATTCGTGAAGTGGTGTTTTACCTCCAATACTGCTGCTTTCAACACAGTGGCTACTTTCAACAGAGTAGCTGCTTTCAACACAGCAGCTGCTTTCAATATAGCAGCTGCTCTCTACACAGTAGCTGCTCTCTACACATGTGTGACTGGTTACATAAGTACATTACGACGCCAACCCCGTCACATACACCTGTATTTGTACGGGGTGTATGTGATAGGATTGGTGTGATGATGTCATCAAGCGGGGTACTCATATGTGGGCAGACCCACCTGGAGACAGATAGAGGAGCGATGAAAATGTGTTTTCCAATGGTCTTAGGTGATCCCTGTGAAAGGGCTGTTTGACTCCCAAAGGGGTTGTGACCCACAGGTTGAGAACCACTGGTCTAGGACTTCTGGTACTATTGAATAGAAGTGGGGACAGTGGGCCGCCTTGTCTTGTTTCAGTTCTTAAAGGGATTGCTTTCAACTTTTCCTCATTCTGTATGATGTTGGCTCATCATATATGGCTTTTATAATTTTGACATATATTTCTTCTATCGCTAGTTTGTTGAGGATTTTTATTATAAAATCATGCTGAATTTTGTCTAATGCTTTTTCTGAATCTAGTGAGATGATCACAATCTTGTTTTGTTTCTGTTTTTGGTATATATGGGTTGAACCATCCTTGCATCCTTGGGATGAAGCTAACTTGGTCATGGTGAATTATATTTTTTTAATGTGCTAATTTCATTTAGCTAGTATTTTGTGGAGCATTTGGGCATCTGTATTCATAAGAGATATTGGTCTATGGATTCCTTTTTGTGTTGTATACTTTCCTGGCTTTGGTATCAAGGTGATACTGGTTTCACAGAATGAATTAGGGAGGATTCTCTCCTGCTTGATGGAATAATTTCTGTAGGATGGATACTAGCTCCTTTTTGTAGATTTGGTAGAATTTACCTGTGAATCTATCTGGTCCATGGCTTATTTTAAAGAATTTTTATTAATTCTAGATCTTGCTGCCTATTATTGATCTATTACTGAGTTCTATTTCTTCCTGATTGAGTCATGAAATGTTGTATGTTACCATGAATTTGTCCATTTTCTCTATGGTTTTGAGTTTATGTGTGTAGATATTTTCATAGTATTCATGGATATTTTGTATTTCAGTTGGTACCGGTTGTAATACTTTAATTTTTTCTGTTTTTATATATTTGGGTCTTTGGTATACCTGGTTAATCTAGCAAGAGGTCTATCAATTCTGTTTATCTTTTCAAATAACTAACATTTTGTTTCATTGATCTTTTTCTTTGTTTGTTTGTTTCTAATTCATTTAGCTCTACTCTGAGCTTTGTTATTTCTTTTCTCCTTTTGGCTTTGGGTTTGGTCTGCTCTTCCTTTTCCAGTTCCTTGAGATATGACATTAGATTGTTAATTTGTAATCTTTCAGTCTTTTTGATGTAGGCATTTAAGAATATAAATTTTTCTCTTAGCTCTGCTTTTAGTGTATCCATAGATTTTTATATCTTGTATCCCCTTTGTCATTCAATTCAAGGAATCTTTTGATTTCTATATTAATTTTATCCTTAACATGAGAATCAGTCAGAAGGAGGTTGTTTAATTTCAATAAGTGTATAGATATTTGCTTCTCTTAGAACTGTTTTTTAGTTTTATCCTACTATGGTCTGAGAATATACATGGTTTGATTTTGAGCTTTTTGAATTTGTTGAGACATGTTTTGTGGCCTAAAATAGTAATCTTGAAGAATAGCCTTTTTTTTTTTTTTTGAGACAGAGTCTCACTATGTCACCCTGAGTAAAGTGCCCTGGCATCACAGCTCACAGCAACCTCAAACTCTTGGGCTCAAGCAATTCTCTTGCCTCAGCCTCCCAAGTGGCTAGGACTACAAGCACCTGCCACAATGCCCAGCTATTTTTTCATTGTAGTTGTAGTTGTCGTTGTTTGGCAAACCTGGGCTGGGTGTTCAAACCTGCCAGCTGCAGTGTATGTGCCTGGCACCCTAACTGCTGAGCTACAGGTACCAGGTCTGAATAGCCTATTTTTTAATAATAGTATCAGAAAGAACAAAACACTTGAGAATTAATTTAACCACTGAGGTAAAAGACTTGTATAATAAAATCTACTTTTTTGAGACAGAGCCTCAAGCTGTCACCCTGGATAGAGTGCCATGGCATCACAGCTTACAGCAACCTCCAATTCCTGGGCTCAAGTGAGTCTCCTGCCTCTACCTCCCAAGTAGCTGGGACTACAGAAGTCCGCCACAACGCCTGGCCATTTTTTGGTTGCAGCCACCATTGTTGTTTGGTGGGCCCAGGCTGGATTCAAACCCGCCAGCTCAGGTGTACGTGGCTGGTGCCTTAGCCTGTTGAACCACAGGCACCAAGCCAGCAAAGGATAGTCTTTTTATCAAATAGTTCTAGTAAAACTGAATATTTACATGCAAAAGAATGAATTTGGACCCTTACCTAACACTATATATAAAAATTAACTCAAAATAAATAAAAAACTTAAGTGTAAGATTTAAAACTATAAAACTCTTAGAAGTCTACAATGGACAAAACTTCACAGTGTTAGCTTCAGTGATGATTTCTTGGATATGACAGCAAAGGCACAGGCAAGAAATGAAACAATAGATAAACTGAACTTCATGATAAAAATTTGTTCATCAAAAGATATTACTAACAGAGTAAAAAGGCAACATACTAATTAAATGAGAACATATTTACTAATCATATATTCGATAAGGGAATAATATCCAGACTACATAGAGAACTATTAAAACTCAACAATAATAAGATAAATGATCCAATAAAAATGGACCAAGAACTTGAATAGACATTTCTCCAAAGAAGATATATAAATGTCAATAAGAACATGAAAATATGCCAAGTATCACTAATAACCAGGGAATGCAAATCAAACTATTAATACAATGACATACTATTTCCCACACATTAAGAAGGTTACTACAAAAAAACCCCAGAAAAATAACAAATGTTGGTGAGACTATAGAGAAAGTGGAAAACTTGTGTAGTGTTAGTATGATTATAAAATGGTATACTCACTGTAGAAAGCAATACAGTAGTCCCTCAAAAAATTAAAAATTACCATATGATTCAGCAATTCCAATTTTAAGTATGAGCCCCAAAGAATTGAAAGTAGAACTATGGAGAGATGTTTGTGCACCCATGTTTACCAATAGCATTAATCACATTAGTGAAAACATGGAATCGACTCATTTCCACTGACAGATGAATAGTGAAATGTGTTATGTATATATACAATAGACTATTAATCAGCCTTAAAAGGAATAACACTTTGACATATGCTACAACATGAATGAACCTTGAGACATTATGCTAATGAAGCAAAACAAGCCATTTATAAAAAGACTACTACTGTGTGATTACACTTTTTGACTTGGACAGGTCAAAATCATCAAGAGAAAAAGTAGAATGGTGGTTGTTGGAATTGAAAAGGGGAAAATAGGAAATTATTATTTAATGGATATAAAATTTCAATTTTACAACATGAAAATAGTTATGAAGATACATAGTGTTTAAGGTAGCAGCAACATTATTAATATATTTAATACCACTGACATATACACTTAGAAATAGTTAAAATGATAAATTTAAGATTATGTGTAATTTTTTTGCACAGCAAATATTGGGGAAAAAACCCCAAACAGTTAATTAGGGAAGATGTGCATTTTTTTCACGTTTATTGGCCATCCTTCTTTCCCCATGAGAAAAGTTTCTTAATGTTTCTTCTCCAGCTTTTAATGGGTTTGCTCTTTTCTCAAGTTGATACACTTGAGTTCATTGTAGATTCTGGTGATTACTCCTTTGTTGGATTTGTAGCATGCAAATATTTCCCCCCATTTGTTTTGTTGATTGTGTCCTTAGCTGTGCAAAAACTTTTCAACTTGATCAGGTCCTATTTATTTATTTGTGGGTTTTTTTTTTGTTTACAGTTTTTGGCAGGGGCTGGGTTTGAACCCGCCATCTCCGACATATGGGGCTGGCGCCCTACTCCTTTGAACCACAGGCGCTGTCCCCCATTTATTAATTTTTTATGCTGCTACAATTGCCATTGGGGTCTTCTTCATAAATTCTTTCCCTAGGACAATAAGATCAAGAGGTTTTTCCCGCCACATTACCTTCTAAGGTTTTTATAGTTTCACATCTTAGATTTAGATCTTTTACTCATTCTAGTTAATTTTTGCAAGTGGTAAGAGGTGCAGGTTCAGTTTCATTCTCTTACATGTGGCTAACAAGTTCTCCCAGTACCATTTATTACATAGGGATTCTTTTCCTCAGTGAATGTTTTTGTTTGCTTTATCAAAGATTAGATGGCTACATAAGGTTGCTTTCATCTCTGGATTCTCTATTCTGTTCCAGAGATCTGTGTCTATTTTCATGTCAGTACTATGCTGTTTTAATCACTATATACTTGTAGTACATGAAGTCTGGCAAGGTGGTGCCTCCTGATTTATTCTTATTTCATAGAATTGCATTGGATATTCAGGTTTTTTTCTGGTTCCATACAAAATGTAGAATCACTTTTTCAAGATCTTCAAAGTAAGATGTTGGTATTTTAATAGGGATTGCATTAAATAGTAGTTTGCTTTGAGTAGGATAGACATTGTAGCACTATTGATTCTTCCAAGCCATTAGCATGATATGTATTTTCAACTATTAACATCCTCTGCTATTGCCCTTCTGAGTGATTTGTAATTCTCTCTGTAGAGATCCTTCACATTCCTTGTCAGATATATTCCAAGGTATGTCATTTTGTTTTATGCTACTGTGAATGGTACTATATCTTTGATTTGATTCTTAGCTAGACTATTATTGATGTATATAAAGGCTACTGATTTGTGTACATTGATTTTATAACCTGAAACATGCTGTATCTCCATCACTTAGAGGAGTTTCATGGTTGAGGAATTGGGTTTTTCAAGTATAGGATTATATCATCTGCAAAGAGTGATAATTTAACCTTCTCTGTTGCCATCTGCATACCCTTAATATCTTTCTTTTGTTTGATTGCATTGGCTAAAACTTCCAGTACTATGTTGAAGAGTAGCAGTGACCCTTGTTTGGTTCCACTTCTCAGTGGGAATGCTTTCAACTTTTCTCCATTCAATATGATGGTAGCTATGGGTTTGTCATAGATGGTTTCTATAAGTTTGAGACATGTCCCATCTGTGCCTATATTCTTGAGTGTTCTTATCAAAAAGGATACTGAACTTTGTCAAAAGCTTCCTAGCATTGAGAGAATCATATAATTCTTGTTTTTACTTTTGTTTATGTGGTGAATTACATTTATAGATCTACTTATGTTGAACTAGACTTGTGTCCCTGGGGTGAAAGTCACTTGGTCATAATGGATAATTTTTTTGACGTACAGTGAAATTTGGTTTGCTAATATTTTACTAAGTATTTTTACATCAATATTCCTTAATGATATTGGTCCATAGTTTTATTTGTTGTGTACTTTTCTCATTTTGATATCAGGGTGATATTTGCATCATAGAAGGAGTTGAGAAGATTCCTTCTAGCTCAATGCTTTACTTTAGAAGAGATTCTGAAATATAGGTACAAGTTCTCCTTTGCAGGTTTAGAATTCAGGCGTGAAACCATCTCATCTGGGACCTTTTTTGTTGGAAGATATTTTATTGTTGCTTCAATTTTGGTCCTAGATTTTGGTCTGTTGAGAAGTTTGATTTCTTCCTGATTGTGTCTAGGCTAGGTGGTTAGTGTGAGTCCAAGAATTTGTCCATTTCTTCTACATTTTCAAATTTTTAACCATAGAGATTTTTATAGTATTCAAGGATGATGTTTTTGTATTTCTGTGGTATCTGTTGTTTCTCCTTTCTCATTTTTGACTAAGTTTATTAGAGTCCTTACTTTTTTGTAGATTTGGTTTATCTTTTCAAAGAATCAACTCTTTGCTTAGTCTTCTGTATATTTCTTTTGTTCTCAATTTCATTAACTTCTGCTCTAATCTTGGCTATTTCTTCGGCTTGTCTTCTTTATTTCTTCT
This sequence comes from Perodicticus potto, assembly GCA_963574655.1. NCBI lineage: Eukaryota > Metazoa > Chordata > Mammalia > Primates > Lorisidae > Perodicticus > Perodicticus potto. Next base: position 6,338 of record CAUYRH010044839.1, read on the forward strand.
TTTCTTTTGGGTTTGAGATTGGTTTGCTTTTCCTTTTGCAGTTCCTTGAGAAGATTCATTAGATTGTTTATTTGTGATCTTTCTCATTTTGGATGGGGACATTTAAGGCTATGAGTTTCCTTCTCAGGCCTGCTTTTGTAGTATCCCACCATTTTGAACACTTGTGTCTCCGTTGTCATTTAGTTTAAAGTATCTTTTGATATCCATCTTTATCTCTTCCTTGACCCAACTGTCATCCAGTAATAGGTTGTTTAGTTGCCATGACTTTGTATAGGAATGAGTGTTTCTGTTGGAATTGATTTTTAATTTTATTACACTATGGTCTGACATTTTTTCATAGATATTACACATAGAACATTGGTCAAATCTAGAATTGAATTTTGAATTAATGGGGGTTGAGGTTTCACAGAAGTCAGAAGATATTTTTCTGCTGTCTTCCTAAGGTATATTAATTATCCACATAATCCTACTTCAGGCTGGGTGCAGTCTTATAATCCTAGTATTATGGGAGGCTGAGGCAGGTGGATTGTTTGAGTGCAGGAGTTTGAGACCAGCCTGAGCAAGAGCAAGACCCCATCTCTACTAAAAATAGAAAACCTAGATAGACATCGTGATGGGTTCATGTGGTCCCAATTACTTAGGAGGCAGAGGCAAAAGAATTGCTCAAACCTCAAGAGGTTGCTGTGAGCTATGATGCCATGGCACTGTACCCAGGGTGACAGAGTGAGACTCTGTCTCAAAATAAATAAATAAATAAAGTTTGTTGAGACATGTTTTGTGGCATAAGATGTGATCAATGTTGGAGAATTATCCTTGAGCTGATGAGAACATAGATTCTCACTTAGAATTTGAATCAAGCAAGTTTACCCACTATTGACACTTTTATTCAACATTTTGCTAGAAGTGCTAGTCAAATCAATCAGGCAAGAGAAGGATATCAGGAATATCCAAACGGTGAAAAGCATCTTGTTGCCCCAAGCCACACTGGTTGGCTTTTTATCCACTTATTTGATGTATGCAAAAACATTCCACATTTAAAGTCACATGATATTGCTGCCAGCAAAATATTAGGATCTCAGTTCAAACTGAGGACACAATATGAATTGGCTTGTTGAACCACTAGTTATTTTTGTAATCAAGTAAGCAACAATAATGAAACATGCTCCACTACCCAGAGCAATTTTGCTCTCTTTTGGGGCCACTTCACAAAAGTAGTCACATGATTAATTCTTAGTATCTCCAGGGTTAGCTTCTAGACACCACCTTTCTGATTCATGCAAATACTGATGTGGTCATGCATAGGAGCCCAGTGCCCAGTGAATACCTGTGATAGTGCTCTTAGAGTTCATGAGATTTCACTTATTGGCTCTCACTCTTCTTACAGATATGGATTTTGTGACTATTGGAACCAAGGGCAATCTGGGTACAATCCCCATTTGAGGCATGAAATGTGATTGGCTCTAGTAAAAACTGTTCCCCCAACAAAATGCTTGGTGTTTTCAAAAGATAGAAAGATGAGGTTGGGCACTTTCAACTGGCTCAGATTGGGGAATTTTAAATTATTATCAGTTGATGTGAACAAGTTCTGGCTAGTTCTGCTACTTTTATATAGTAGGTCATATCTTCTTTTCTTTTTAAAAATGCTTTTTGTTCTTTCTTATATTCTTTGACATACATATTATATTTTTAATAACTTTTAAGTTTGAGAATATTTTAATTTTTTTTCAAGTGGTCACTTTGAAGATAGTCTTAATTCTTTTCTTGTTAAATTATCATGTACATATAGCATCAACTGATCTCAATGAAAGGTTAAATTTACACTACTGTATATTGTTATGAGTTTAAAATTTACATTCTATTTTATATTTATCAATGTTATTTAACTTAAATTCTACAATCAAAAGAATAAAAGACCAGTACTTGTTTTTTGACAGAGGGTTTTCCACGCATCTTTTTGTTGACTGGAGATCACACTGTAGTAGATTTTTTTGTATGTGTTTATTAGGGCCTGTGTTTCTTTCTTTTTTTTCTTTTTTCTTTTCCATATTAATGTGAGTGTACAAATAACCAGGTCACACGTTTTGAATTTGTTAGGTAGAGTTGCTCCTGTAGTTGCATCTTGCACCCAACAAGTGTGCTATACACCCCTACCTTGTGGCCTTTAAGTGGGAACACACCAAATGCCCCCTTTCTCCTCCCCTCAGTCACCCTCCCCCCAACTAAATAAAGTTTTTCCTCCTATTTGGGCATGTTTTAGATCATCTGCTGGCTTCATAATAAAATTGAGTGCACTGGATACTTGCTTTTCCATTCTTGTGATACTTTACTAAGAAGAATGTGTTTCAACTCTGTCCAGGTTAATATAAAAAATGTAAAGTCATCATCTTTTCTTATGGCTGAATAGTACTCCATGGTATACATATGCCACAGCTTGTTAATCCATTCTTGAGTTGATGGGTATTTAGGTTGTTTCCACATCTTAGAGATTGTAAATTGAGCTGTGATAAACATTCTAGTGCAAATGTCTTTATGATAAAAGGATTTTTTTTCTTCTGGGTAGATGTCTAATAGTAAGATTGTGGGGCCAAATGGGAGGTTTAATTTGAGTTCTTTGAGCACTCTCCATACTTCCTTCCAAAGATGTTGTATTAGTTTACAGTCCCACTGACAGTGTAAAACTATCCCTCTCTCTCCACACCCACTGGGGCCTGTGTTTTATTTACAGTGTTGTGTCATGAAAAATTACAATGTATCCATAATATTATATGATGATGTCTAGCTTATATACATCTAAGGCTTGAATTCTATTAACTAATTTTTAGGTTTTAAATTCAAAATCCTGTTTATTAGAAATGAGAAAAGTTTATACAGTTTGCCCTTGAACAAATGGGTTTGAATAGTACAAAGTCCACTTGCGTATGGATGTTTTTCAATAAAATTTACACTGAATTTGTTTACCTCTCCTGCCTCCCCTTCTGTTTCCTCTACTACTTCTGTTTCTGCCATCCCCCAAACAGCAAATTTTCCTTTTTCTCTTCCTCCTTAGCCTACTCAATGTGAACATGGTAAGAATGAAGACCTTTATGATAATCTACTTCCATATAATAAACAGTAAATCTTTTCTCTTATGATTTTCTTAATAACATTTTCCTTTGTCTCGCTTACTCTAAGAATACAGTAAATAATTCATATAACATGCAAAATATGTATTATTCTACTGTTTTATGGTATCAATAAGGCTTCCAGTCAATAGTGGGCTATTAGTAGTTTAGTTTAGGGGAAGTCAAAAGTTATACACAGATTTTCACCTTCATGGGGGTGGGGGGCAGTGCTGTCAGTTTTCCTGACTTCCACAGTGTTCAAAGTGTTCAAGGATAAGCTATAGTTTGTTTATAAATGAAAAAAACAAGATATCTTTTAGTAAATATAAAAAATGTTAGTTATAATGCAATTTCCTGAGTCTAGTGATTACATCATAAAATGCCAACTACTTAAGTGTTCTACATGCTTATGTATGAAGTTTTTACTAATACTACTATTATTTCACTCAGTGTTATACTGTTATTCCAGTTAAAGATTATTGTAATAAAGTTACATTAGTATCCAAAGCTGTCCAAATATGTTGTCCTTGTTTCCTTTGCCTTCAATGTATAGTTCATATTCATAGTTGCTAATACCTAAATATGTGAATCCTATCTATTACTTTGGGCTTAAGATACCCTTGCAATCCAACCCTACATTTCTAATTGATCAATGAATAGTAATATAGGTATTCCTTTAGCAAATCAACATCATTTTCCTTTCCTTTCAAACAAGATATTCTCCATGACAGCTATTTTCAACTCTCTGTAGCTATCTTTTACACTCTTCTCCACCGGCTCTGTTCCCGTCTCCTACCACTGCCCTCAATCCCATCACCTATAAAAGTCTCCCATGGTAAATCCTTCTTTTTTTTTTTTATTTTCATTGTTCTTATTCTAATTCAGGTCCTATTGGCCTAAATTTCTTCCTCCTCACTAATGGATTGCAGACTACTAAAAAGCAATCTTCCTAAATTATGTTACAAATGACCCAGGATATATTTTACACCAAGGTTTTACATAAAATTTACACATACAGAGGGTGAGGCAAGATGGCCGACTGGAGCCAGCTTTCCACAGAGGTTCTGGTCCAGAAGGAGAGTTAAAGGACAGAAGTGTAGCAAGAAAGCCAATGGTTCAGATCTGAGCCAAGAGAGAAGGTTGAAGAATGCACAATAACCCTGCTGAGGCAAGTTGTGACCCCAAGGATACAAACAAAAGCTACAAAATCCATCACCAAGTGGATGGGAGTCCCCTCCTCCATGAGAATGACTTGCAGTACAATCCATACAAACAAGTGAGCAGAGTTCAAATATCCTCCCATTTTAGCCCACGGGAGAGACCCTCTAAAAACTGGACCTCCTTCCCCTACTAGGGTACCATGGCACTCTCCTGCCAGGCATAAAACTGTATAAAACTGTATATATTCTCTACCTGCAGTTTTGAACTCCCAGCACTCCCCTCCACTCTCACCCCAAGGTCTGGAGGCCGGTTCCTCATGGAGTCCAGACTCTTGGGCATTTTCTTAAGGGACGGGGCATGGGCTATTGCTGACTTGTGCTGATTCTCTGGCATGAGAGAAAGGAGAGGATGGTCAGCTGAGAGGGAACCATACAGGAGTGGTGGTACCCTGAGGCCCAGAGCAGTAGCCGCAGCAGCGGGAACAATGGAGCTCACACCCCTGGGGATATTTTGAAAGGACAGTCCTAGTCTCTCTGGGAAACCAGAGGAAGCTGAGCATCTTCTCCGGTAGCAGCCACTGGCAGATCTGGGATGGAAACGCAGGCCCTGTGAGTAAAGAATACACCTGAGGTGTTACCGGCCTGGGTGGGGTGCAGGGACTAGAATACTCACGCTCAGAGACAGAAGACTCCCAGGGTGAGGATGACCCAGAGGACTGTTTCACTAAGCCTCAGACGCACCCAGCCCTCAGGGGATCAAAGCTGAGACAAAGGCAGACAGGCAGTGGTTGGAGCTGACAGCTAAGTGCCTGTTCTGTCCATGTCTGCCGTAACAGGAACTGCAGCTGAGACTGGGCAGTGGCATAGACAGGGCAGAGTTGCTCAAACAGCAACCGATCCCCAGGGTAACACAGCTGGGACAGAAACAAATTCTGCGAAGTTGTTCTGTTCTGTCAGCAACATCAATCTGGGGCAGGGCTGGAACTGAGTGAAATACTCCAGCCCCCATTAAGCACCTGAGTTTGTCAGGCCTCACCTCCCCTTGCCGGATGGTGGCAGAGTGTGGCAGCCTGGTTGAGGAGACATAGATCTCCCTGTGATTCAGGCAGGTGCAAACCCCTGGAACATCTTCTCATTGGAAGGAACTGGGTCACAGCCCTGTGGGGTTACCAGTGACTGGTGTGACAGAGGTGCAAGGTGGGGAAGGAGACAGCAACTTTCCCAGGCTAATTTATTTGCTGGGTGGGTCCTTCAACTTCATGGAGCACTGGAGCGAGTCATATTTGAGCTACCAGTGGAACCTTGCTATCTAGTTGCCAGAAACATTTTGAACTCTCCCACCTGAGACTGGTGCTGACTGGGACAATTGATTTTGGACCTTTGGACCAAGGTTTGATTTTCCTTTTCCAATTGTTGCCTGTGGGAGGCAGGGTGACTCAAATGCTGATATTTTCTCCACAGCTGAGACTTCAACCCAGAGTAATGGATTCACTAGGCTAAGACAGAGACCAGCTGAAAACAAGACAGAGCCACTCAGCCCCACCACACCAAGAAGGTCCCCAGTCTCTCCGGCCATAGCACTGTATGGGTCCTTGGCAAAACTCTAGGAGAGAAGGTACAGACACCAGTCCCAGCTTTTGGGCAAAGGATTGGCCAATCACTACTCCTGGAGCCCCCAACCCAACTTCTCTTTATCTGTTCATCTAGCCAAATGGTGTAAAATAATCATGGGGCGGAATCAGTGGTAAAGCTCCAGTAACATGAATAACCAGAGTAGATCAACCCCCCCAAGTAACAATTTAGCAGACACAACAGAAGATTCCATTCATAAACAGATGGCTGAGTTGTCAGAAACTGAATTCAGAATTTGTATTGCAAATAAGATCAATAAAGTAGAGGAAAAGTTGGAATTAGAAATTCAAGGAGCATTTCAAAAGTTGTCTCAGGAATTCAAGGAATTCAAAGACAAAATCACCAAACATTTTGACACATTGAGACAAGAACTTGCAGCCTGCAAAGATCTGAGAAATACAGTAGAATCCCTCAGTAACAGAAAGGAGCAAGCAGTAGAAAGGATTTCTGACATTGAAGACAAAGCTTTCAAATGCTCCAAAACTCACAAAGAGGAAGAGAAATGGAGAACAAAAACGGATCATTCTCTCAGAGAGCTCTGGGATAATTTGAAGAAAAGGAATATTTGCCCCATAGGGATCCCTGAAGGTGATGAAGTGGCTTCGCAAGGCACAGAGGCTCTTCTTCACGGGATCATGAAAGAGAACTTTCCAGACATGCCAAGAGATTCTGAAATTCAGATAGCAGATAGTTTCAGAACCCCAGCACAACTCAACCTGAGTAAGACATCCCCCCAGGCACATTATAATTAACTTCACTAAAGTTAATATTAAGGAGAAATTTCTGAGCTACAAGGGGAAAAATATCAGAATAACTGCAGATCTCTCTGATCAAACCTTTCAAGCTAAAAGAGGGTGGTTATTGACTTTTAATCTCCTAAAACAAAATAACTTTCAACCTAGGATTCTGTATCCATCTAAACTGAGTTTCATTTATGATGAAGAAATTAAATACTTTAATGACGTTCACATGTTGAAGAAATTTGCCATACCTAAACCAGATCTCCAGGATATTCTCAGACCTATCCTCTATAATAACTAGTGCAATCCTCCACCACAAAAGTAATCTCACTCAGAAACTTTTGATCAAATTCCAACTGCCACTGAGGTGAAAGGATTAAAAATGCCCACTGGATTTTTGAAAAACTCAATACCCCAAATTTTACCAAGATTATCAATATTCTCAATTAATGTGAATGGCTTAAATTGTCTTCTGAAGAGGCACAGTTTGTCTGTCCGAATACAAAAACTCAGGCCAGATATCTGCTACATACAAGAATCTCATCTTACCTTAAAAGATAAATGTAGACTCAGTGTGAAGGGATGGTCATCTATATTCCATGCAAATGAAAAGCAGAAAAAAGCAGGTATTGCAATCTTATTCGCAGACAAAATAGGCTTTAAACCAACAAACGTAAGGAAGGATAAGGATGGACACTTCATGTTTGTTAAGGGTAATACTCAATATGAGATTTCAATTATTAATATTTATGCACCCAACCAGAATGCGCCTCA
>CAUYRH010044841.1:0-24009 GCA_963574655.1 Perodicticus potto
GCTTGGTGATATGCTCTGTACCTTTTTGTTTGTGTCCTCGGGGTCTCAGGTCTCCCCAGCAGGGTTGATGTGCGCTCTTCGACCTTTTCTTTTGGCTCAGATCCAAACCATTGGCTTTCTTGCTGAGTTTCTGTCCTTTAACGCTCCTTTTGGACAGGAACCTCTGTGGAAAGCTGGCTACAGATCGCCATCTTGGCTCCTCCCCCCGTACAACTGGATTTAAAGCAGCTAAAGTCAAGAAACACAAAGAGACACTTCATCCTGGTCAAAGGAACAGTACAACAAAAGAACATTTCAATTCTAAATATTTACACACTGAACTTAAATGCTCCCAGATTGGTGGAGCAGTATGAAATACTCTTAATTGGTCTGAGCAGTATGAAATACTCTTACGGAACTTGAACAACCCTCTTATAGAGCTGGACAGATTCTCTAAACAGAAACTAAACAAAGGTACAAGGGATTTAAATATGACCTGAGAACAGTGGTTCTCAACCTGTGGGTCCCACAGGAACGGTATTAAAGGGCGCGGTGTTAGGAAGGTTGAGAACTGCTGCCCTAGAACCACTGTGCTTCATAGACATATACAGATCACACCATTTCAAAGCTAAGGAATATATGTTCTTCTCAGCCCATGCAACATTCTCCAAAATAGATCATATTCTTGGTCAAAAATCAAACTTCAACAAAATTAAAAATTGAAATTATACCTTATATCCTTTCAAAACACAAAGTAATAAAGGTGGAACTCAGCTCCAACAAAAATTTTCATCCCCATGGAAAGGCATGGAAGCTTAAACAACCTATGCTGAAAGACAGTTGAGTTGAGGAGGAGATAAAGGAAGAAATTTTAAATTCCTCAAACATAACAATGAAGACAGAGGCTCCCAAAACCTGTGGGATACTGGAAAAGCCATCCTAAGTGGGAAGTTTACCACATTGGATATCTACATCTGAAATATAGAAAGAGCACATCAGCAACTTAATGAATCATCTTAAAGAAATGAAAAAGGAAGAGCAATCCAATCCCAAACCTAGCAGAAGAAAAGAAATAATCAAAATTAAATCAAAGACTGGGTGCCCGTAGCTCAGTAAGTAGGGTGCCAGCCACATACACCGAAGCCGGTGGGTTTGAGCCTGACCTGGTCCTGCAAACAACAGTGACAACTACAACAAAAAAAATAGCCAGGTATTGTGGTGGGCACCTGTAGTCCCAGCTACTCAGGAGGCTGAGGCAAGAGAATCACTTAAGCCCAAGAGTTTGAAGTTGTTGTGAGCTATGATGCCACGGCACTCTACCGAGGGCTACATACTAAGACTCTGTCTCAAAAAAAAGAAAAAAAATCAGGGCGGCGCCTGAGGCTCAAAGGAGTAGGGCGCTGGCCCCATATACCAGAGGTGGTGGGTTCAAACCCAGCCCTGGCCAAAAACTGGAAAAAAGAAATTCAGAAATAAATAAAATTGAAAATAAAATAATCATTCAGAAAATTAATGAAACAAAAAGTTGGTTCATCAAAAAAATAAAATTGATAAACCATTGACTATATTAACTAGAAATAGAAAAGTATAAAATCACAAATGAAAAGGGGGAAATAACAACTGATACCACAGAGATAGAAGAGATTATTTCTGACTACTACCAAAAACTCTATCCCTAGAAATTTGCCACTGGGGAGGAAATGAACCAATACTTGGAATCACACTATCTCCCTAGACTTCCTGAAGGAAGAAATAGATCTCTTGAACAGACAAATATCAAGCACTGAGACTGAAAAAAACAATAAAAAAAGTTCCTACCAAAAAATAAGTCCTGGATCGGCTGGCTTCAAATCAGAATTCTATCAAACCTTCAAAGATGAGCTTGTACCTATACTGCAGAACCTGTTCTAAAATATTCAGAAGGAAGGAAGCTTCCCCAGCAGATTCTGTGAACCAAACATCACTCTGATACTAAAACCAGGAAAGGACCCAACTGAAAAGGGGAGCTACAGACCAATTTCACTAATCAATATTGATGCAAAAATACTCAATAAAATGTTAGCTAATAGATTGCAGTTACACATTAAATTACACATCATGACAAGTAGGCTTCATCCTAGGTATGCAAGATTGGTTTAACATATGCAAATCCATAAATGTAATTCGTTATATGAATAGAAGAAAAAACAAAGAACTTATGATCCTCCCATTAGATGCAGAAAAAGTATTTGATAAAATTCAGCATCCTTTTCAAACTAGAATAGTTAAGAAATGTGCCACCCATGCCTATTTTTTTAAGCTGATTGATGCCATCCATGGTAGACCCACAGCTAATATCACACTGAATGGAGTAAAAACAAAAGCTTTCCGATCAGAAGTGGAATCAGACAAGGATGTTTTCTATTGCCACTACTTTGCAACACAGTTGTGGAAGTTTTAGCCAATGCAATCAAGCAAGAGGAGAATATAAAGGACATCCAAATGGGGCAGAGGAGGTCAAATTCTTGTTCTTTGCTGATTTGATGACCTCATACTTAGAAAACCTCAGAGACTCAGCCACAAAACTTCTGGAAGTGATCAAGATACAGAGTAATGTCTCAGGATATAAAATCAGTGTCCACAAATTAGAAGTCTTTGTATACATCAACAACAGCCAAGTTGAGAAGCAAATCAAGGACACAATTCCCTTTACAATAGCTTCAAAGAAAATGAAAAACATACCATGGTCTTGGCTGGGAAGAATTGACATTGTTAAAAGGTCTGTTCTACCTAAAGCAATCTACAGATTTAAAACAATCCCCATTAAAATACCAATATGATACTTTGAAGAACTGGAAAAAATAGTACTTTGTTTTGTACAGAAAAGGCTTGTATAGCCAAGGCTATTCTTAGTAATAAAAATAAAGTTAGTTGCATCACTTCTGCAGACTTCATGTTATATAACAAGTCCACAGTGATCAAAACAGCATGGTATTGTCACAAAAATAGAGACATAGACATATGGAACAGAATAGAAAACCAAGAGATGAAACCAGTCTCTAGTTGCCATCTCATCTTTGATAAACCAAAGCATATGGTGGGAAAAGAATCCCTGTTCAACAGTTGGTTCTGGAACTAATGGATAAGCACATGTAAATGACTAAAACTGCACCCACACCTTTCACCACTTACAAAAATTGATTTAAGATGCATAAAATCTAAGACATGAAATGATAAAAATCTTAGAAGAAAGTGTGGGAAAAACTATCGATGATATTTGATAGAGAAAAGATTTTATGATGAAGATTTCAGTGACAATGGCAACAAAAAATTAACAAATGGGCATTAGGCTGAAAAGCTTCTGCACAGTTAAGGACACAACAAGTAAAGCAAAAAGACATCCTTCAGAATGGAAAAAGATATTTGAGTGGTATGAATGTGACAGAGTTGATAACTAGAATTTACAGAGAACTCAAATTAATCAACAAGAAAAGAACAAATAATCCCATCTACCACTGGCAAGAGATATAAACAGAGCCTTCTCTGAGGAAGACAGACGAATGGCCAACAAACATTTCAGAAAAGGCTCAACTTCCTAATCAGTGAAATGTAAATCAAACCACCCTGAGATATCACTGACCCCCAGTGAAAATAGCCCGCCATCACAAAGGCACAAAGTTGCAGATGCTGGCTCGGATGTGGAGAGAGTGGAACATTTTTACACTGTTGATGGGACTGCAAACTACATAGCCTCTTTGGAAAGAAATATGTAGAATCCTCAAAGAAATCAAATTAGACCTCCCATTTCATCCTGTAATCCCACTACTAGGCATCTGTCCAGAAGGAAAATAAAATATTTTATCATAAGTACTTTTGCACTAGATTGTTTATTGCAGCTTAATTTACCATCGCCAAGGTATGGAAGTAACCTGAATGTCCACCAACTCAGGAATGGATTAAGAAGATGCGGTATTTGTGTACCATGGAATACTCTTCAGTCATTAAAAAAGGTTTTTGACAGGGGAAAGATCTACATCTTTTGTATTAATCTGGATAGAGTTGAAACACATTCTTCTTAGTGAAGTAGCAGAAGAATGGAGAAGCAAGAATCCAGTAATACTAATGTGAAGCCAGTAGACAGGTCTAATATATGCCCACATATGAGAAAAACTCAAGTCAAATCAAGGTGGAGGAGGGGGAACAAGGAAGAGGGGAACAGAGAGAGGGATGGTTGTGTTTCCACTTAATGGACACATTTTAGGGTGTATGGCACACCTATTGGAGGTGGGACACAATTCTAAGAAGGATTCTACCTAACAAATGCAAACATTGTAACTTAATTCTTTGTACCCTCAAATCAACCCGAAACAATTATAAAATTATACAAACACACACACATATTAAGTGGAAAATGCCTGGAGATTTCCAATAAAGATGGCACATTGAAAAAATAAAATTGAGTTCCTCAGCAAAATAAAAAAAATGGAGTTGAAGGTGATTTCTGATGGACTGCATTTAGTCCATGCAGGGTCCATTTAATGTATTCTTTGAACACCAGCTAGGTACAGGCATGGTGTTTAGCAGTGGGAATATAAAATTGAATAAGACATGATCTTTATCCTCAAAGAGATTATTACTTTCTCTACAGGAGTTGAAATCTAATAATATAGCTAGAAATGATATAGATAAGTCATAGATGATCCTGTGCTAGTCCACAACTATGCTACTTACATAAGTCATTATTAATAAGTACAGCAGTGTATATTGTCAGAATTCTTAGACTTTTCAGTTAATTTAAAAATTAAAAAAACTTAAAATTTTAATTTCCTTATTTGAATTGTAATAAGACTATTTGGGTCAAGTTTCAAATTAATATGTAATAAAAAAGTGTAAGCTGGATGTGTTGATTCTCACATGTAATTGTAGCGCTTTGGGAGGCTTGAGTGGGAGGATCGCTTGACATCAGGAGTTCAAGACCAATCTGAACAACATAGTGAGTTCCCTGTCTGTATAAAAAGTAAAAAAGTTAATGGTGACACATGCCTGTAGTCCCAGCTAGTTGGGAGGCTGAGGCAGGAGGATCACTTGAGGATTTTGATGTTTTATGAATTATGATGATACCATCCTTATGTCTTAGGAACAGACAGAGACCTTGTCTCAAAAAATGTGAATGAATGAATGAATAAATATATGCTGAGAATTCTTAATACCACTCTATCTTCCCTTCTCTGCTTTCTGCAGGTAACCACTTTTATTTTTTGTATATAGTACTTACACAAATAGAACAAATTTTAAATATAAGTATAGATTACTGTTTTCCCTTTCTCTGTAGAAGGTAGTTTTCCATATTAATACTTTATACCATAATTTTTTAATTTAAAATATACTTTGAAGATCCTTTGACTTCAGTATTTGGAGCTCCTCCCATTATCTTTTTTTAATATAGCAACATTCTATTGTGTGGCCATGCTATTAATAAGCTAACTATTTTTTAATTTAGCAACATTCTATCGTCTGGCTATGCTGTTAAGCTAACTATTAAGTGTAATGATTTAAACTTAATTTCAGTTTTTAGACCCTTTTTACTTGTGTAACTCATTTCCTTTTACCTCTTTCTGTATGAACTTGTGTTCCCATGAGGCATTTTGCATTAATGGCCTGCCTGACTTTCTGCAGGTAATGTCTACTACATGCCTAGTTGAACTTGTGTTTCAGACTTTGTGACTAGGTTAAAGATTCCACCTTCCTTGTTTTAGTTGCTTAGATGAAAAAATGGAAGAAAAGAGACAGGGATGAAACTAATATTTGTTGAACTCTACTGGGCATTTTTAAGTATGATATTTAATTCTCTTAGCAACACTGTAGATTAAGTAGCAGTATTATGTTTTTACAGCTGACGGAGTTAAGCCTCAAAAAGCCTACTTGGACAGACTTTAATAGCTAAAAAGTGGCAGATTAGGGTTTTTTTGTTTTTTGTTTTTTGTTTTTTTTTTCCCTTCAGTTTTGGCCGGGCCGGGCTGGAACCCGCCACTCCCGGTTATGGGGCCGGCACCCTACTGCTTGGGCCACAGGTGCCGCTTGCAGATTTAGGTTTTAAAAGTAGGCGTAAGTGGCTGGATAGGATTATGAGTGAGGAATAGTTAAGAGGTTTTTGCAGAAATCACCATAGCCAGCAGCCAGAATAAAACACATCTCCTCCGTCTTGGCTTCCCGCAGTAGCCTCTTACTAGACTTATTATTTCCACACTTGTACTTCATAGCCTGTTCTCTACAAGGCAGCCAAAGTGACTTTCCACTAATTGTAGGCAGTCTCCAGAAATGGCAGTCATCAAGTCCTTCTTTCATTGTATTCATATTTTGGTCCACTGATAAGAAAAGAGGTTTATTTCTCTTTCCATTGAATCTCAGTTACTGACTTATGATTTCTTATTACTTACTTTGAATGACACAAAGAAGCAGAAAGGATGCTATGCCCAGTCTGGGCATTTTGAAAGATAGCTTCTATTTTTATTTTTGGAAGCCAGCTATTATATAACAAATATGACTACCTCGAGGACCACCATTATGTGAAGAAGCCCAAGCTCTCCCCATGGAGACAGAGAGGCCATGTGAAGGAAGATGTAAGTGAGAGACATATGAGTAATAACTTTTTTGAATTTTTCAGCCCAGCCTAGCTATCAACTAAAAGAGTAGACCAGTGAAAGATTGCAGATGATGCCATACATAGTGCAGCAGAAGTGCTGCCTAACTTTTACCCAATTCCTGGCCAGAGAATTGTGAAAAGTAGAAGTCTTTATTGTCTGAAAAAATAAATAACAATAAAAGTAGGTTTAAGTCTAGAATCTGTATCTGTTCTTCTGTTGTCCTGGTTTTCTGTGTTATAATGTGCTATTTTTAAATTCCTGAACTCTAGCCTTTTAGCTGGAGCTTTTTGTTATCTGCAATAGGCCTTACATCAAGAACCACAAAATTAGACACGTTGCCTGCTGCCATGTTTCTCTATTGTGTTTGGGATACCACCTGCTTGTCTGACCTCTAAGGTCTTGCTAAGGTCTTGCTTGCCTGGATCACTGCAGATTACCTACTACTATAAACTCTGGGTACCATTTTCTAACTGCCTCTGTGGATTGCCTCTCATCATCTCAATATATTAAGTTTGCTTTTCTCTCCTTTTTTTTTTTTTTTTAGACAGAGCCTAAAGCTGTCACCCTGGACAGAGTGCTGTGGCATCCACAGCTCACAGCAACCTCCAATCTCTGGGCTCAAGTGAGTCTCCTGCCTCCGCCTCCCAAGCAGCCGGGACCACAGGCGCCCGCCACAACGCCCGGCCATTTTTTGGTTGCAGCCGTCATTGTTGTTTGGTGGGCCCGGGCTAGATTCGAACCCACCAGCTCAGGTGTACGTGGCTGGCGCCTTAGCCCATTGAGCCACAGGCGCTGAGCCTGCTTTTCTCTCCTAATGTTCCCCATTGTATGCCTATTGCCATGTGAGCTTCACTTTGTCAGTGTGAAACTTGGGAATTATTTAGGATGAGTTAAAATTTTCTTGATGTCAGTTATAAGTTCATCATGTCTTGTCTAGACTTTACTAGTAGTATCCTTTAAGTTCCATTATTTGCCCTTTTTAATCTCTTACCCTGTAGCCTGAGTGATCAGGCATATATATCTGATCAGAATTTTTTATCTCTCCATCTGCCTTAAATTAAAAGGAATGAATTTTTTAGGATATTGAAATTATTTTAGAAATAGTATTTAAAGTAATGTTGATATTCTTTTTGTCTGTTTCATTTTAGATGTTTCTTATTCATGGAACCAAAATATTATAAACGCCAAGTATTCCAAATTGTTTTGTATGCATTGGGATAAAAAAACTTCTATACTTGGTTTATTTACATTTCTAATTTATCTTTTTGTAGCTAATTACATATTGCAAATCAATTATAGAGGCTTGTTACAAAAGGTACTAAGGAAATGGAATATCTTCATTGGGAAGGGTTTTTGTGATTTGTAAAAAGTTTTCTTAAGTAATTCTGATATTGTGCCCCCCTTTGCAACTGGCTCTTTTTATGATTTTTGATGTGTTAGCATAGTTGTTTGCAAAAAGAATTTCATATCAGGGTCAGCCTTGAATCCTGAAGTGTTCACCTCCTTTCTCATCTATTTACACTATATTCCCATTTACAAAGTGGGGAAGGCTCTCCTTTATATAATGCTTTATTGTTAGAAGCCAATACCTGTTTTGTTTCTGGGTTCTTTTTGTGCATTAAAAACTTCAAAATTAAAAAAAAAAAAAAGAATCGTGTATCTAACAGTTCCTTATATATCCTTCTAAAATCCTTCAAAAAAGAAAAGTGTATATACCTAATTTGGCAGCCAGACTTGACCTAAACTAATGTGGGGCCTTTTGTGCTTGATTTAGTCCGCTTACAGTATTCATTCTTCAGGTTCTCTAAAGAAATTTTAAATAGCAATGTGGTTGAATAGCAACTAAGAATATTACTAAATTTAAGGTGTTTGTGCCATATCATCTCTATATTCCAGATCTTCTGAAACTGTTTTGAAACCAGAGTTTTCAGATATGGGATTGTAGACCTGAACCACCAACTTCCCTAGCAATGGATGATAAATGGTACTTTGTTTTATTTTGTATTTCTTTTTAGTAATATGATTGAACTTTTTTTCATGTTTATTTACTAATTTAATTTCTTTCATACATTTTAAAATTTCTTTATCTATTAGTCTTACTAATTTATAATATTGTAGATATTAACTGTGTTTTGTTAGCACTGTAGCATGCTTGGGCATATTCTGTGGTTTTTTTATCAAGCACATCAGTAGAAAATGCTGCAAGTTGAAAATGCCTCTATAGTTGACTGTTGAACAACATACATTTGCGCTGCCCAAGTCCACTTATGTGTGGATTTTTTTCAATAAATAATTAGAAAAATTTTTGAGATTTGGGACAGTTTGAAAACATTCAGATGAACCACATAGCCTAGAAAGAGCAAAAAAATTAAGAGAAAATATATCATGAATGTAAAAAATACATGTAGAGAGTAGGCTATTTTATCATTTACTACCATAGAATATACACAAATCTATTACAGAAAGTTAAAATTTATCAAAAGTTACGCACACAAAGACATGGTCCAATTGAGAGAAATGTAAACAAATGTGATGATGCAATATTCAGTTAACTATAAAATTCAGTGTAGTACATACTATACTACTGTAATAGTTTTGTAGCTGCGTCCTATTTGCTATTGCCTTGTGCTCAAGAATTGTATGTCTTTAAAATGCATGTGACTAATCATCTCCATGATAGCAGTTCATCTCCCCTGTAAATTGTTCTCCATTGAGTTGCATATCACAGTAAAAAGTGATCTTTTGCAGTTCTCATATAATTTTTTAGTTCATTTTTCTTTTTTTAAATTTTGGGTTAATATGAGAGTACATATGATTAGGTTACATTATTTGCATTTATAAGGTAAAGTCTAAAGTGTGCCATATACTCACCCCTACATTGTACCTAATCAATGGGAATATATGTGTTTGGTGTATTTTTCATTGTGTTTAGTACAGTACCACAGACCTTGAGCAATACGGGGGTGGGGGGTGGGGCGCATATAAAGTGCCAGTAGCGATGCTGGAAGTGCTCTCAAGCAGCAGAGAAAAGTCATGACATTATAAGAAAAGTTGAAATGCTTGATATACCATAGATTGAGGTCTGTAGCTGTGATTTTCTGCCATTAAGAAAAATGAATCCAGCCTGAGGACCATTGTCCAAAAAAAAAAAAGGAAATTTGTGAAGCTGACACTGTGCCAGCAGGCTCAAAAACCTTGCAGTTGTTGCAAAATACCTTTTTATCTCATATGGAAAATGTAGCTTTTATGGGGATCCAGGATTGCTATAAGAAAGTCATACCTATAGACACTAATATGATTCAAGAAAAAAGGAAATCATTAAAACCAAACACAAAAGATCTTAATTTGGGAAGTTTAATGTCAGTAAAGGATGGCTTGATAATTTTAGAGAGTGGGTTAACTTTCAAAATGTCAAGATAACAGGAGAAACAGCTTTTGCTAATCAAGAAGCAGCCATTACATTCCTGGATGCCATTAAGAAAATCATTGAGGAGAAAGGATATGTACCGGAGAAGGATTTTATTTTATTTTTTGAGACAGAGTCTCACTTTGTCACCCTGGGTAGAGTGCTGTGGCATCATAGCTCACAGCAACCTCTAACTTTTGGGCTCAGGCCATCCTTTTGCTTCAGTTTCCCTAGTAGCTGGGACTACAGGCGCCCACCAGGGTTTTTTTTGTTGTTTTTTTGAGACAGAGTCTCACTGTGTCACCCTTGGCAGAGTGCTATGGCATCACACCTCACAGCAACCTCAAAGTCTTGGGCTTAAGTGATTCTCTTGAGTTAGCCTCCCAAATGGCTGGGACTACAGGTGCCTGCCACAATGCCTGGCTATTTTTTTTGTTGTAGTTGTCATTATTGTTTAGCAGGCCCAGGCTGGGTTCAAACTCGCCTGCCTTGGTGTATGTGGCCAGTGCCCTAACCACTAAGCATGGGCACTGAGCTGCCCGGGAGGTTTTTAATGCATATGAAAGTACCCTATTCTGGAAGAACAAAAGCTACGAAGGACATCTGTTTGAAAGAAAGAGAACCAAGCACCAGGATTTAAGGCAGGGAGCTAGGCTAACTTTATTCTTTTGTGTAAGTGCAGTTGGACTTATGATCAGGACAGTCCTTATATATAAAGGTACTTGCCAGCTGCCAGTCTTTTAGTTGTATAAGATGGCCTAGACAACCAACAGTCCTTTTTCTGGATTGGTACCATCAGTGGTTTGTCCCTGAAGTAAGTATCTTGCCAGTAAGGGACTGCCTTTTAAGGTTCTTTTGATATTGGACAAAACCCAGCTACTTGGAACCCACGAGTTTAAAGACTAAACGACCTTGAGGTTTACTTGCTTCCAAACACACCATGTCTAATTTAGGTTTTGGATCAGGCGATCATAAAAGCCTTTAAGGCTCATTACACATGGTAGTCTCTGGAAAGGATTGTCAATGCTGTAGAAGAGAAACTTGATAGAAAATCATGAAAGTCTGGAATGATTACACCATTGAAGATGCTGTAGTTGTTACAGGAAAAGCCATGAACGCCACCAAACCTTAAACAATAAATTCCTGCTGGGGAAAACTGTCCAGATGCTGTTTATAACTTCACAGAGGCTGTCAAGGAAATCATGAAAGAGATTGTGGATATGGACAGAAAGGTAGGGGGTGATGGGTTTCAAGATAAGGATCTTGCAGAAATTCAAGAGTTAGTAGACACTGCACCAGAGGAATTAACAGACTATGTGATGGAGATGAGTGCTTTCAAACTAGTGTCCGACAGTGAGGAAGAAGATGTATAAGAAGCAGTGTCAGAAAACAAGTTGGCATTAGATAGTCTGGAAGAAGGGTTCTGATTGTTCAAGATTGCTTTTGACTCCTTTTACAACACGGATCCTTCCGTGATAATGGGCAAGATGGTGGAAGCAAATGGTAGAAGAAGGATTGGCACTATATGAAAACATTTTAAGATAAATAAAAAAGATACAAATTACAATGTATTTTGTTAAAGTTACTCTGAGCCTCCCCTTCTACTTTCTCCACCTCTTCTGTTTCTCCCACCCTTTAGTCAGCAAGACCCATCCTTCCTCTTTAGCCTACTCAGTGTGAAATGGATGAGACTGAAGACCTTTATTATGATCCATTTCCACTTAATGAATATAGTAAATATATTTTCTCTGCCTTATGATTTTCTTAATTTCTTTTCCCCAGATTTCTTTCCTTTTTTTTTTTTTTTTCTTGCAGTTTTTGGCCAGGGCTGGGTTTGAACCCGCCACCTCTGGCATATGGGGCCAGTGCTCCACTCCTTTGAGCCACAGGCGCTGACCTAGATTTCTTTATTGTAAGAATACAGTATATTATATATATAACATACAATTGGAGTGTTAATTGACTGTTTTGTTATTAGGAAGGATTCTGGTCAACAGTAGACTATTAGGAGTTAAGTTGTTGGAGTTAAGCAGACTTTCAACTGTACAGAGTGTCAGCGCCTCGTTTCCTACATTTTTCAAAGATATATTATGTGGTGAGAGAGATGACCTTGCTCCTTTGCTCAAAATCCTTTAAAGTTTTGACTATGGCCCTGAGGACCCTACTCTTTCTCTGACCTCACCTTTGACTGCTCTCCTTTTTCATTTTTCTCAAAGAATGCTGGCCTTACTGTTCTTGGCAGTGGCAGACATGGTCCTGTTTTAGGTCTTTGTGTTTGTTCTTTTGTCTCCATTGAATACCTTTCTCCCCAATGTTCCATTCACATGGAGTATTCCAGGCATGGCTCATTCTCTCGCTTCCTTTCATGTTTCTGCTCAAAAGTGAATTTCTTTCTTAAGTACTCTGTTTAAAACTTCATCCCTACTCCTGTATGCCTATTCTCTGGTTACACCACCACCTTACCCCATACTGTGTAATTTTTCTTTCTTTCCTTATTGGAATGGAAGCTCTATGAGAGTAGGAACTTTTTTTTTTTAATATATATAGTCAGACTGCTTCTTTCTCTTTGGCACATTATGAGGCACTCAGTAGATACATTAAACATGGGTTAGGGCAGCGGTTCTAAACCTGTGGGTCACAACCGACAGAAACCGTATTAAAGGGCTACAGCATTAGAAGGTTGAGAACCACTGGGTTGGGGGAAAGTAAAGAGGAACATCTAATTACCTAACATATAGACACTTGATTTGAGACTTCCCACCCACCCCCCGTTTGGAATAGAGTCTTGCTCTGTTGCCTAGACTGGAGTCAGGGACTGGATCATAACTCAGTGCAGCCTTGATTTCCTGGGTTCCAGGGGTCTTCCCACCTCAGCCTCTTGAGTAGCTAGGACTACAGGTGTGTGCCATCAAGCCTGGCTAATTATTTTATTGTTTATTTTTTGTAGAGACAGGGTCTCACTATGTTGCCTAGGCTGGTCTTGAACTCCTGGCCTCAAGTAGATGTCCTGCCTCAACCTCTCAGAATGTGAGAATACAGGCATGAGCCATTGTGCCTGGCAGATTTTAGACTTTTAATAATAAACACTCTGTTAATTCTGATGTAATGAGTATTTTTTTCTAAATTGACTTCCTAAAATCAGTTTGAATATTTTAGGTAGTACCCAATAATAACGATGGCTGATGCTTACTAGATACTTTTAAGTGTCTGAGACTATGCTAAGGACTTCTCATACATGATCTCATTTAATCTTAACAACTTAGGGTACCTATGACATCAGTTTTGGTGGTGCTAAATTTGGTTGGTTATTGTGGGACCTGGCATTTCTCCATTATAAAGATATCTTTTTCCCTTTGTAATTAATAAGTAACCTATGGGCTGATATTTTCAGATTGTGTATCTTATGTCCTCATAAACTTTCCTTTAGTAATTTCAGCATTTCTTGATAATTCTTACCTGAGTCAGTTATGGTAATTACAGAATTGTGGTGTGAAACTGTCTAGTCTGGGGCTTTTCTTTTGGTTGGGAACTTTTTTTATTGTTTTTTTCAATTTCTGTGTTTGATATTGATCTGTTCAGGAGCTCTACTTCTTCCTGGTTAAGTTAAAGGAGTCATCACACAGCTCACAGCAACCTCCAACTCCTGGGCTTAGGCGATTCTCTTGCCTCAATTCTATCAAACATTCAAAGAGGAACTTGTAACCATACTGCAGAAAGTATTCCATAACATTGAAAACAGGAACCTTCCCCAACATGTTCTAAGAAACAAATATCACCCTGATATAATCACCCTGTGTGATTTCAGGTATTGGTCGATTTCCTCCACATTGTCAAATTTGGAGGAAAAAGGTTATATTGGGCATAAAGTGTCCTGTAGTAATCAGAGATGATTTCGTATCTCTGTGGAATCGGTTGTTATTTCCCCTTTTTGGTTTCTGATTGAGGTTATTAGAGATGTTAACTTTTCTGTTTCTAGTGAATCTGGTCAGAGGTTTATTGATTTTGTTTATCTTTTCAAAGGACCAACTTTTTGTTTCATTAATTTTCTGAATTTTTTTTTTTATTTTCAATTTCATTTATTTCTGATGTAATTTTGGTTCTTCTGTAAGGTTTGGAATTGGATTGCTCTTCCTTTTCCAGTCCTTGAGGTGGTTTGTTAGGTAGTTTCTGTGTTCTCTTTCTGTTTTTTGGATGTGGGCATCTAATGCAATAAATTTCTTTTTTAGGACTGATTTCTTTCTTTCTTTCTGTTTTCTTTTTTTGATATAGTCTCATTCATTCACTCTGGGAGGAGGTGCCCTGGCATCATAGCTCATAGCAACCTCAAATTCTTTTTTTTTTTTTTTTTTTGTAGAGACAGAGTCTCACTTTATCACCCTCGGTGGAGTGTTGTGGCGTCACACAGCTCACAGCAACCTCCAACTCCTGGGCTTAGGCAATTCTCTTGCCTCAGCCTCCTGAGTAGCTGGGACTACAGGCACCCACCACAATGCCCGACTATTTTTCTGTTCTTGCAGTTTAGCCCAGGCTGGGTTTGAACCCACCATCTTTGGTATATGGGACTGTCGCCCTACTCAGTGAGCCACAGGCACCGCCCACAACCTCAGATTCTTGGGCTCAAGCAATCCTCTTATCTCAGCCTCCTGAGTGGCTGGGAGTGCAGGTGCCTGCTATAAAACCTGGCTAATTTTTCTGTTTTTAATAGAGATGAGGTCTCACTTTGCTCAGGCTGGTTTCGAATTCTTGAACCTCAGGGCCTCTGGCTCCCAGAATGCTAGGATTACAGTTGTGAGCCTCTGTGCCTCTTATGACTGCTTTTGCGGTATCCCACAGGTTTTAGTATCTTCTTGGCTTCATTGTCGTTATGTTTGAGGAGTGTAATCATTTCCTTCTTTACCTTCACCTTGACCCAGCTGTCATTCAGCATAAGGTTGCATAGTTTCCATGAAGTTGTGTGAGGATGAAGATTTTTGTGAGAGTGAATTATACCTTTATTCTCCTGTGGTCTCAAAAGGTATAAGGTATAATTTCAATTCTTTTCATTTTGTTGAGGTTTGATTTGTGTCCTAGGATATGATCAATTTTGAAGTATGATCCATGAGCTAACAAGAATGTCTCCTCTTTGGCTTTGGGGTGGTGTGTTCTGTATGTCTATTAAGCCCAGTTGTTCTAGGATTGCATTTAAGTCCCTTGTTTCTTTGTTTAGTTTCTGTTTAGAGGATCTGTCCAGTTCTGTCAGAGGGGTATTGAAGTCCCTAGCTATTATGGTGTTGTAGGATATTATATTGTTCAAACCAGTTAGGATTTGTTTTATAAGGTAGATATAAATCTTACCTGAATCAGTTATGGTAATTATAAAATGTTAATTTTCTTCTTTTTTGAGGTAGGGTCTCACTCTGTTGCCTATGCTAGAGTGCCATGGTGTCATCACAACTCACTGCAACCTCAAACTCCTGTACTCCAGTGCTAGAATCAGCTTTTTCTACCAAAGAGTCCTAATTTCATGTAGTGGGAATAATATATAGGGAATTATTTATGTTCAGTGTTACTGGATTATTGTTTCTAGGTTCTAAGAGTGAACAGAGACAACAAATATACTTTAAGAAAAATGAGATCATGCCATTACCTCTAATTCTGATCCAATACTATTGATACAGCTATCACCCATGCCATAGCTGACCTCTTCTAGGGTCAGACTTTCTGGTTCTCAACAAATGGATTAACATTTATTCATTTGTTGTACATGATACACACAAAACAGTTCAGAATGTCGCATCAAGACTGCTACTAGGGGCAGCACCTGTGGCTCAGTGAGTAGGGCGCCAGCCCCATATACTGATGGGGGTGGGTTCAAACCTGGCCCTGGCCAAACTGCAACAAAAAAATAGCCAGGCATTGTGGCAGGTGCCTGTAGTCCCAGCTGCTGGGGAGGCTGAGGCAAGAGAATCACCTAAGCCCAAGAGCTAGAGATTGCTGTGAGCTGTGATGCCACGGCACTCTACCCAGGGAGACAAAGTGAGACTCTGTCTCTTAAAAAAAAAAAAAAAAGACTGCTACTGGAAACATATTTACTAAAGCTCAGTTTTTATACATTTCTTTTGATTTGTCCTCAGAATATATGCTGGTGTCATTTCTGAAAAATAGAATCTGCCACAGTCTGTGATAGATTGAAAATGGAAAATACTGGCACTTTATCACAGGTAGCTTGAGAGGGATCACTGGATTTAGTTCTAGGTGACAGTCTATTAGGCACTTGACACACAGTGCTAGTTTAATTCCTATACATTAGGAGGACATCTTATGATACCATTTTTAGTAGACATATGATGGTGCAATTATGGGAGAGACACCAGAAGGCTGACAGAAAGCTCGTGGTGGTATGTCAGTGGTTTATATTTGCATTTCTCTGATGATTAGGGAAGATGAGCATTTTTTCATGTGTTTGTTGGCCATTTGTCTTCTTCTTTTTTTTTTTTTATAGAGGCAGAGTCTCACTTTATTGCCCTCGGCAGAGTGCCGTGGCATCACACGGCTCACAGCAACCTCCAACTCCTGGGCTTAGACGACTCTCCTGCCTCAGCCTCAGCTGGGACTACAGGCGCCTGCCACAATGCCCGGCCATTTTTCTGTTTTGCAGTTCGGCCAAGGCCGGGCTTGAACCCCCCACCTTTGGCACATGGGGCCGGCGCCCAACTTGCTGTGCCACAGGCACTGCCGCCATTTGTCTTCTTCAGGGACGTTTCTATTCAAGTCTTTTGCCCACTTATAAATGGGATTGTTTGCTTTTTTCTTATTGATTAGTTTGAGTTCTCTGTAGATTCTAGTTATCAGCCTTTTGTGAGATTCATAGCATGCAAATACTTCTCCCATTCTGAAGGTTGTCTGTTTTCTTTAGTTGTTGTACCCTTAGCCATGCAGGAGCTTTTTAGCTTGCTCATATCCCATTTATTTATTTTTGGTGTCTCTGCAATTGCCTGGGGGAGGGGTCTTCTTTTTATTTATTTTTTAGATAGTCTCACTCTGTCACCCTGGGTAGAGTGCTGTGGCATCATAGCTCACAGCACCCTCAAACTCCTGGACTCAAGCAATCCTCTTGTCTCAGCCTCCCAAGTAGCTGAGACTGCTATGCCACAGCACCATCTAGGTTTTTCTATTTTTAGTAGAAACAGGGTCTCACTCTTGCTCAGGTTAGTCTTGAAATTCTGAGCTCAAGCAATACACCCGTCTCAGACTCCCAGAGAGCTAGGACCATGCCCGGCAGCCAAGGGGGTCATCTTTATAAATTGTTTTCCCAGGCTGAAAGCATCAAGAATTTTTCCCACACTTTCTTCTAGAATTTTTTGTTGTTTTGTGTCTTAAATTTAAATCTTTTATCCAGCAAGAGTCAATTTTTGTAAGTCGTGAGAAGTATGTGTTCATTTTCAGTCTTCTACATGTGGCTAACTGGTTTTTTTCCCCCCAGTGTATATAACCCCAGTGAGAATAGCCTACATCACAAAATCTCAAAGCTACATTTGCTGGTGTGGAGGTGGAGAGAGGAGAACACTTTAACACTGCTGGTGGGACTGGAAACTAATAAGACCTCTATGGAAAAAAGTATGGAGAATCCTCAAAGAGCTAAAAGTAGACATTCCATTTAATCCCGCAACCCCATTACTAGATTATCTACCCAGAAGGAAAAAAAATGATTTTACCGGCTCGGTGCCTGTGGCTCAACGGGCTAAGGCACCAGCCCCGTACACCTGAGCTGGCGGGTTTGAATCCAGCCTGGGCCCGCCAAACAACAATGACGGCTGCAACCAAAATATGTCCAGGCGTTGTGGTGGGCGCCTGTAGTCCCAGATACTTGGGAGGCGGAGGCAGAAAACTCGCTTGAGCCCAGGAATTGGAGGTTCCTGTGAGCTGTGATGCCACGGCACTCTACCCAGGTGACAGCTTGAGGCTCTGTCTAAAAAAAAAAAAAAAAAAATTATTTTACCATAAGAACATTTGCACTAGAATGTTTATTACAGTTCAGTACATAATCACCAAGATGTGGAATTAACCTAAGTGCCCATCAACCCATGAATGAATTAAAGTCTGGTATATGTATGCTATGGAATACTGTTCAGCCATAAAAAGATGGAGATTTTACATCTGTTGTATTTATCTTGATGGAGTTGAAGCACATTCTTCTTAGTAAAGTATCTCAAGAATGAAAAGTCAAGTAGCCAGTGTACTCAATACTAATATGAAACCATGTTAGATAACTAATATTAGATGGGTGTAGATAACTATATGCCGATGTGAGAGAAAAACATAATTATATTCAAGTGGGGTGCGGGGAGGAGGGAAAGGAGAAAAGGGAAGAGACTAGGGGATTGGTAAGCTCTCACTAATGTTCACAATGTAAAGAGTATACAGCACACTTCTTGGTGTAGGGCTCAACTACAACTTGAACTTTACCTCAAAAATGCAAATACTGTAACCTAATCATTTGTACCCTCCTTAATCTGAAATTTAAGAAATAGAAAAAGAAAGAAAACTTGTGCATATTTTGTAGTTCTGGTGTTGGTCTGTAGGCTTTAGGATTTGTGAGGCTTTTCCTGGGCTGGTGGTTAGTTTTCCGAAAGGGATTGCCACTACCGAGTACAAAGTGAGTCTTAGGTGCTAAGAGAAATAAAGGTAAAGTTTCTTTAAGAAGCTTACAGTCTTATAAATGAAAAATATAGTTGATAGACTTTAAGGTTTAAGTAGTATTCTTATTCTACCCAGAAGTAGAATAGCTGGATCATATAATAATTCTGATTTTTGTAATTTTTGATGAATTGCCCTATTGTCTCCCACAGTCGTTGCCTCGTTTACACTCCTAGTGTACTACCAGTTTCTCCCCATCCTTGCCAACACTTATTAATTTGGGGGGTTTGTTGTTGTTGCTGCCTGCCGTTTGTTTTATAGTAGTAACCAGACATGTGTGTGAGGGATATCTTGCTGTGGTTTTAATATGCATTTCCTTAATGGTTAGTAGAGTTATATTGAACAGATTTTCATGTGCTTTTTAGCCACTTGTATCTTTTAATTGGAGAAATGTTTATTGAAGTTCTTTGTCTATTTTAAATTTAGTATTTTGTTGTTGAGTTACAAGAGTTATTTATATATTCTGGTCATTAGGCTCATCAGATACATGATTTGAAAATATTTTCTTCTATACTGTGGTTTAATGATTATTTTCTTGACACTACCCTTGCACAGAAGGTTTTAATTTTGACAAAGTCCAGCTTATCTTTTTTTTTCTTTTGTTGCCTGTGCTTTTGGTGTCATATTGGGAAATTATTCTGTATTTTCTCCTAAGAGTTTTATTTTTTTATAGTTTTAGCCCTTATACTTAGGTCTTTGATCCATTCTGATTTCAGTTTTTAGCTATGGTTTAAGGTAAAGGTACAACTTTATTCTTTTACATGTGGATAGCTAGTTTTTCCAAAACTATTGTTGTAAAGAAATAATAAGCTTTGGCTCAGCACCTGTGGCTCAAGCGATTAAGGCGCCAGCCACGTACACCTGAGCTGGCGGGTTCGAATCCAGCCCGGGCCCTGCCAAACAATGATGGCTGCAACCAAAAAATGGCCGGGCGTTGTGGCAGGCGACTGTAGTCCCAGCTATTTGGGAGGCGGAGGCAAGAGACTTGCTTGAGCCCAAGAGTTTGAGGTTGCTGTGAGCTGTGATGCCACAGAACTCTATCCAGGGTGATAGCTTGAGGCTCTGTCTCAAAAAAAAAAAAAAAAAAGAAATAATAAGCTTTATATTAAGTTTTGAAGTCAGGTTTGACTTTTTTGAAGTTTGAAGGTGTGTGGACACCTTCAACGTTGCTCTTATTTCAAGATTGTTTTGGCTATTAAAAGTCCCTTGAGGTCAGATGCCGTGGCTTATGCCTATAATCCCAGTACTCAAGTGGAGATGGGTGAATTGCTTGAGCTCGTGAGACTGAGAGCAGCCTGAGCAAGAACAAGACCCCGTCACTGAAAATCTAGCCAGGTGTTGTGGCAGGTACCTGTAGTCCCAGCTACTGGGTAGGCTGAGCAAGAGAATTGTTTGAGTTCAAGAGTTTGAGGTTGCTGTGAGTTAGGATGCTCCAGCACTCTACAGGGGGCAACAAAGTGAGACTCTGTCTCAAATAAAAAAGTCCCTTGAGATTCCATATGAGTTTGAGAATGGATTTTTCTGTTAATGCAAAATACCAAGATATTTTGGTAGGAACTACATTAAATCTGTAGCTCACTTTCAGTAGTTTTAACATCTTGACAGTATTAAGTCTTCAGTCTGTGAACATGAGTGAGATCTTTCCATTTGTATCTTTTATTTCTTTTCCATGATGTTTTGTGATTTTCCATGTCTAATTTCTTTGTCTCCTTGGTTAAATTTATTCCTCAGTATTTCATTCTTTTGTATGCTATTGTAAATAGAATTATGTTCTTTTTTTTTTTTGAGACGGAGTCTCAGCATGTTACACTTAGTAGAGTGCTTTGGCATCACAGCTCACAGCAACCTCAAACTCTTGGGCTTAAGTGGTTCTCTTGCCTTAGCCCCCTAAGTAGCTGGTACTACAGATCCCCACCACAACGCCTGGCTATGTCTTGGTTGTAGTTGTCATTGTTGTTTGGCAGGCCCGGGCCGGGTTCAAACCCGCCAGGTCTGGTGTATGTGGCTGGCATCCTAGCCACTGAGCTACCGGCGCCGAGCCAGAATTATCTTTTTAATTTCTTTTTTGGATCACGGATTATTACTGTACAGTAACCCAGGTGAGTTTAGTGAGTTGATTTTGTATCCTGCAACTTTGCCGAATTCATTCTAATGGGTTTTGTGTGTTTGTGTGTGCATGTTTTTCACGTGTAAGTTCATGTCCTCTGTGAAGAGAGGTAATTTTACCTTTCCCTTTCTAAATTGGAAGGCTTTTATTTCTTTTTCTTGCCTAATGGCTTTGACCAGGACTTTCACTATAATGTGAAACTGCCATTGAGTATGATGTTAACTGGGTTTTTGATATATGTGCTTCAAAATGTAGCGATAGTTTCTTCTACTCCTAGCTTGTTGGGTGGTTTTATCAAGAAACACTATTTTTGTCAAATGCTTTCTCTTCATGGATGAAGACAATCATGTTCTTTCATTCTGTTGTTATAGTTTATTACACTGATAATTTTTGCATGTTGAGCCATAGAAGTTAATTTTAAAAAATTGCAATAGTAGAAGTGATAAAAGTGAACATCCTCATTTTGTTCCTGATATTAGGGGCATTAAATAAGTCATTCATTATTAGGTATGATAGTAGTTGAGGATTTTTTAAAATAGATTATCTCTATGAGGTTGAGGAAGTTTCCTTTTATTTTTGCATTATTGAGTGTTTTTATCATGGAAACGTATTGACATTTGTCAAGTGTTTTTTCTTTATTCATATGATCATATTGTCATTGTTCATTATTCTGTGAATTTTGTGTATGTTATGATTTACTTTTTGGATTTTAAACTCAGCATGATTTTTGTTATAAATCCCGACTGATCATGGTATATAATCTCTTTTATATTTTTCTGGATTTTTGGTATATAATCTTTATATATGCTGCTGGACTCAGTTTAGAAGCATTTTGTTGATGATTTGTTAATCTGTATTCAAAGGGATATCGTGTCATACTTTGTTTATAAATGCCTCATTCTCAATAATGAAGAGAATAAATATGCAGAAAACTGAATAAGGAAGTGGACAGAAACAACATTGTGAACCAATTATACACGTACCTCTATAGAACGCTGTACCCAGTGACAACAAAATACAGAATCTACTCAAGTACACAGGTAACAGTCTCTAAAACAGAGTGTGTATAAGGCCATGAAAAAGCATCAGTAGATTTTAAAGGATTGAATTATGCAAAGTATCCAACCATAATGGAGTAAAATTAGAAATTAATAAACAGGAACTTTGGGGTATTCAAAGATACTGTTTATAAACTGTGATAACTTTGATTTGGGGATCTAAATAATGCTGGACTCCACAAAATGAATTGACAAATCTTTCTGTTTCTGTTTTTTGGAAGAATTTGTGCAGTATTGGTGTTATTTCTTTAAATGTTTGGTAGAATTCATTAGGGAAGTTGTCTGTACCTAGGTTTTTCTTTGTGTGAATTGTTTATACTACTGATTAATTCTCTTCAGTTGCTGCTTGTCTGTTCAGATTATATATATAATGTCCATTTCACTATTTGTACATTTCTAGGAATTTGTTCATTTCATCTAATTTGTTGATTTTTTTTTTTTTTTTTTTTTTTTTTAAGAGACAGAGTCTCCCTTTGTCACCCAGGGTAGAGTGCTGTGGTGTCACAGCTCACAGCAACCTCCAGCTCTTGGGCTTAGGCAGTTCTCTTGGCTTAGCCTCCCGAGTAGTTGGGACTACATGCACCTGCCACAATGCCTAGCTATTTTTTGTTGCAGTTTGGCAGGGGTTGGGTTTGAACCCGCCACCCTCGGTATATGGGGCCGGTGCCCTACTCACTGAGCTACAAGAGCTGCCATAATTTGTTGGTATCTTAGTCTGTTTTCTATTGCTGTAACAGAGTACTGCAGATGTTAATATATAAAGAAAAACGTTTATTTCTTACCAGTTCTGGAGTCTGGGGGGTCTAAGATCAGAAGGTCTACACCTGAAGAGGGTCTTCTTGCAGTGTCTTTGTGGTAGAAGGCATCACATGATGAGAGGCTATGAGCATGTAAACTAGGTCTTTCTTCTAATGGAGCCATTAATCCTGTCATGGGGGCCCTACTCTCATGAGCTCACCTAAACATAATTATCCTCCAAAGACTCCACTTCCAAATATCATCAACATAGGCATTTGAGAATTAAGTTTCCAATGCATGAACTTTTGGGGGACACATTCAGACTATCGCAGTTGGTATATAGTTCTTTGTAGTGTTTTGTAATTTATTTCTCAGAGGTTAGTAGTAATATCCCTTTTTTCCTTCTTGATTTTAGTATTTTGGTTTTTCTTTTTTCTTGATCATCCTATCAAATCATTTCTACCCCATCTTCATTATTTTCTTTCTTTTCCTTGCTTTGGGTTTAATCTGCTCTTTTTTTTTAGATTATTAGGCTGATATCTTTGTTCTGATAAAGTTGTCTCTAAACAGTGCTTTAACTGCATCCTATATATTTTGGTATGTTGTATGTTTGTTTTTGTTCATCTGTCTCAAAGTATCTTCTGATTTCCTTCATGTTTTTCTTTGACTATTGATTTATTTTGTGTTGTTTGATTTTCACATTTTTGTGGATTTCCTAAGGTTCCTGTTATTCATTTCTAATTTTGGTCCATTATGGTGGGATAACATACTTAGCATAATTTCCGTCCTTTAAAGTCTATTGATGATGTTTTATGGCCTAATATATACTCTGCTTTGGAGAATGTGCCATGTACAGTTGAGTAGATTATTTTATTGTCGCTTGCTACAGTGTTCTAAAGATACCTGTGAGGTGCAATTGATTTATAATGTTGTTCAAGTCTTCTATTTCCTTGTTCATTTTCTGCATATTTATTTTATTTATTATTGAGAATGAGGTATTGAAGTCTCTAACTGTTGTCAAATTGTCTTTCTCTCTTCAGTTCTGTCAAGTTCTTGCTTGATGTATTTTGTGGTGTTTTTAGATGCATTTATGTTTATGTCTACCTAATGTTTTGACCCTTTCATTATAGATTATGCTTTTTTCTAGTAATGCTTTTTGGCAAAAAACTATTTGTCTAGTATTAATATTATATTTACTCTAGCTCTGTTATTTTTTTGTAGTATACCTTTATACATCCTTTTGCATTCAGTTGTGTGTTTGAATCTGAGAAATGTCTCATAAAAGAACATATAATTGGAGTAGATTTTTAAAAATCCATTTTGCTAATCTCTGCCTTTTGGTTTATGTGTTTAGTCCATTTACATTGAATGTAATACTGATAAGGTAGTACCATTTTGCTAATTTTCTGTGTCTTTTGTCTT
>CAUYRH010044848.1:0-13983 GCA_963574655.1 Perodicticus potto
AGAGCCTCAAGCTGTCACCCTGGATAGAGTGCCGTGGCATCACAGTTCACAGCAACCTCCAATTCCTGGGCTCAAGCGAGTCTCCTGCCTCTGCCTCCCATGTAGCTGGGACTACAGGTGCCCGCCACAACACCCGGCCACCACTTACTTTTTGTAAGCAATGCTTTCTTTCATTTCCCTTATGGGCAACATAAAGGGATAAAAATAACTATTGTTGTTATGCAGTTGATAGGTTTTCCATTTAAAAAAAAAAAAGTCTTCATGTCTGTAAAATGTTAGTAGCAGCCAGTCTATCCTTCTTCACTGGCCAACTGAGAAAGTTTCTTTTGTGCCCTGATGTTTTTTAAGGGGTTGATTAGATCTTGTATCAATACCAAAACCTCCATATCCAAGATATGCTAGAGAGTTACAAATGTAATCCACAGATATCAAGGGAATTATAAAATCTATTCCAAATTTATCTTGACAAGATAAAAAAAAAAATACTATCGTTAGAAAAGTGAAAAAAGCCTGTTAGGGAGTGAGGAAAAGCATTCCTTCAATGAAGATCAGAAAGTGTGCAGGGGACAGTTGGTTGCTAAAAGAGTTGAAAATGCCCAAGTGCTTGAGAACCCAGTTACACCTGCTTGGAGGTCTTCAAAGATGGCAATCCATCACTAATAGTAAAAATCCTATCTCTTTGTGGCATTATACTTCACAAAATAGTCACAGGAGACTTAAGGGTTGTGATAATGCAGCAAAGAGCTCATCTTTCACACATGCGGTGGTATCAGCAAACCATATGTTCCCTTTAATGTTATTCCATAACCAGCATAAGGTAGGCAGCCCTCATCAATAACCGTTTAAGAAGCAAGTTCTCCTGAGTCCTTAAAGCTGGAAAACATGGTGCTGTCCTTGGTGCTAGATAAAAAGGAGATGGTGCATCTCTTTAAGACAGGGGTCCTCAAACTACAGCCCATGGACTACATGCGGCACACTGAGGACATTTACCCTGTCCACCAGGTGTTTTTGCCACCACTGCCTGTCCTGCTTAGCAGCCGACTGGTCCCTGGCCACAATGCACATGTGTGGAATGTGTGCCGCACTCTCCAACTCCCCTCCTTCTCTCTGTCTCTCAACTTCTCCTCTCGGTCTCGGGTGAGACTGAGACTCATGATCGGACGACTCACAGGCTTGCCCGTGCAGAGCCTGCTCTGCCTGAGGACCAAGGTAAGAACAAGTTTGGACTTTTTTTTCTTTTTTTAAGTTAGGAGGTCTATTTTTTTTTTTTATTTTGCAGTTAGCAGGGCCTTTTTTTCTGAAGTTAGGAGGTCTCTTTTTTTTTGCAGATGGGGGCACCTTTTTTTTCATTTTAAATATTGTATTTGTATTTGTTACCTTTTGTTTGTTTGTTTGTTTTGTTTTGTTTTTATTGCAGTTTTTGGCCAGGGCTGGGTTTGAACCCATCACCTCTGGTATATGGGACCGGTGCCCTACTCCTTTGAGCCACAGGCACTGCCCCTGTTTTGTTTTTTTACTTAAAAATAAGATATGTGCAGTGTGCATGGGAATTTGTTCATTTTTTTTTTTAAACTATAGTCCAGCCCTCAAGGGGTCTGAGGGACAGTGAACTGGGCCCCTGTATAAAAAGTTTGAGGACCCCTGCGTTGAGTGAAATCGTGGAAGACATTTGACAAAGTGTCTGTGTGATGCTGGTAGCTGAGACGGGAGACACGAAACATACATTACAGTTCATAATTGTGCTTTACTGCTGTACACTGGAAAGGGCTCGTCAATAGTCAAAGAAAACTTGAGGGCAGGTTCAAAATCACGTGAGGCCTCCTGGCTCTCTCATCTGATGTGATCTACTTTAAGAGGCCAATGTCATCCCTCTGAGGGTGATAGCGAATATCTCATATGACTTATCAGATTAAGAAAACAACATGATAGAAAGCTACATTGAGTGTAATAAAATGGAATTAAAGAGGTTTATTTATGAAGCCAATGGGTAGGACTG
Organism: Perodicticus potto; assembly: GCA_963574655.1. Classification (NCBI taxonomy): domain Eukaryota; kingdom Metazoa; phylum Chordata; class Mammalia; order Primates; family Lorisidae; genus Perodicticus; species Perodicticus potto. Next base: position 1,997 of record CAUYRH010044848.1, read on the forward strand.
AATAATCAGTCACCAAAGCAAAACTTTAACAGAAGCTTATCTGAAAAAAAAATGGAGTTTTCCTTTGATTGCAAGATAAGTATGGATCTCACAGTGTAAGAGGGATGATAAAAGAAAAAAGAAAAAACTTCTGGAAGATATGCATGCATTAACAAAATTACAGTGTTCAGTAAACAGATGGTAAGAGTTTCACTGTACCCTCTATTAGTAAAGTCATCCCTGTAATTTGCTTATGAGAAGTCTATTTTTCACTAGAGTCTAATGACATATTCTTTCGCACCTTCCCACACTACACAGGAAAAAAAAAAAACCTGCTTCTATTTGCACGCAGCAAATCTTCATTGGTCCATTGATTGGTTCATCGCCGTGTAGTTTGGCTTCTCCATGATCCCTACATTAAATGTGTTCTTCAGTAGATTTTTCCCTTATTTCTTTAAACTATTCCAGCAAATGGGAAAAACCAACTGAAGAGGTACTTCAAATATGCTACCAACTTCAGATCCTATCTCTTAGAAACAAGAAAAAAGAGTCCAATTTAAGAAAGAGGGGATTCCATTCATTCCCTCATTGTGCTGTTTTTTATCGAACTGAAAGTCATCGCTAAGACTATAAAGCATCTGAGCTTTGTTTTGAGAAGGAAAAAATGAGAATGAAAATGTGCTGAGAATTGGCCAGGCACGGTGGGTTGCGCCTGTAATCCTAGCATTCTGGGAGGCTGAGGTGCATAGCCTGAGCTCAGGAGTTCAAGACTAGCCTGAGCAAGAGTAAGACCTCATCTCTACTAAAATAGAAAACATAGCTGGGCCTTGTGGTGGGCACCTGTAGTCCCAGCTACCTGGTGGGGGGAGAGAGGGGCTGCTGAGGCAAGAGGATTGCTTGAACCCAAGGATTTGAGGTTGCTGTGAGCTATGACACCACGATGTGCTACTCAGGGAGACAGAGTGAGACTATTTCTCAAAAAAGAAAATGTACTGAGAATCTATTGAAGTTAAAGCATTACAATAAAATGGTTGAGAGAATGGGCTCTAAAACCTTCTGGGTTTGAATCCTGCCTCTGCCACATGGAGTTTAGCCTTGGCATGTTCCTTACCTTCCCCAAATCTGTGAGTAGTGTAAGATCAAGTCATGTAGCACATGGAAAATGCTTAGGGTGATGACCAACATATGCGAAGGAACAACACATTTTCCCTATTATGATGGTGCTAGCGATATTATCATCATTATGATTACTTACTCACTTTTACAGACTGTGAGTTTTAGACTTGAGATTTAGAAATACAGAGAAAAGCTATTTTTTCTCCGTATTTATTTACTAGTTTCATCTAATAAACAGTCTCTCCACTAGGAAAAATGTAAATAGGCAAACGTTCCGGGGTAGGGCTCTGGGAAATTTTATTGCCAGCTGGTAGTCTGACCAGCAACGTTTTACAGAGACGCAAAATGAGCAATACAGCTTATATTCAGATATCCAAAGCTGGAAAAGTCATAAGGTGGTTATTCATTCATTTGCAGCACAAAGATTTATGGTAATGCAGAGATGAAATATGATCCGTGTCATGACAGAAACCTTAGTAAAATCCCCAGGGAGTTCGGCAGCCACAGGAGGAATTCCCTGGGCCCAGGAATGTTTAAATTGTAATAAACTAAGAAAAGAACCTAGTTTCTAAAATTGTTCTTGGGTTCCTTTCAATGATGAATCTCCACTCTGTCCACTGAGCCCTCAGCCTCTGTTGCAGTCTTTATATTTCATGTTGACTCCAAAAAGCATCATGGAGTTTTGAAGAGTAATCATGGAAGGAGCATGAATGGAAACTGTAAGCACAGGGCCGGAGTTAAGGGAGACATCAGCCAGTTAGAGTCTGTTCAGAAGGGGCTGGCAATAAGGATAAGGGATCTGTAAAGCACATCATGTGAAATAGAAATATTAGTCCTGGGGAAGACAAGGCTTAGGGAAGCCGTGATTGATGGTTTGGTACAGGTGAAGTGATCAGGGCGAAAGACTAGATATTGTATGTAAGTCTAGAAATGTAAATTTGAACCATAATGAAAGAATGTCAGAAAAATACCTTTTCTAGTAATGTAAGGAACTAATTTCTAATGGTTTGAAGTATCCAGCCATGATTTCTTCCCCTAGAATGTGGGCTCCATTCTCCTAAAAGTCATACAGATGGAGGACAGTGGCACAGTGAGGAGGGCGGGGTGGCTTAAAGGACGTTGATGGCTCCCTCACACTCGTCTAGGACAGATCTGACATGATCAAACATTTCCCTTTTGGAGAAAACCCAATTAACTCTGGGAAGCTGTTTGGAGAACTTGATTGTGTTTTATCTCTCCCATTTGCATATCTGCAAGTCGACCCAAAGCAGAAACATATTGGCAGCTTCACCTACCTTGGAGGGTTTCGTAAAATAAAACCTCTCAATTGCCCGTACCAATTAACAGGAACAGGAGTAAGGAAAAAAATCAAAATCCCAAATTCTGAACCACCCAGGAGGGTATCTGACATTATGAAACCATTTCCCCAGCAGCCCTTGTTTTATCCCTGCCACCTGCAAGGGATAAAGAGTTTTATTCCAAAATGAGGAACAGAGGTGGCAGGCGGCACTCTCCACTGGTCTCAATTCACTCCCCACCTGGGGAGGGAGGAAGGATAACAAATACAAGGGTTTATTTTGTTTGCAAAGGTCTTTCACAGGGAGAAAATTCAGTAGTTGTAGTGTAGAAAGGACCTCCAAAGCAGATCAACAGCAAGAGAGTCCCAGGAGCTCCTTAAAGCCACTGACAGCTCAGTATTGTCATTCATCTCCCATGGCTTCTTTCTCTGGTTTTAACAGAAAACCACACAGCTGGAGAGATGGGGTGGTTGGAATGAGAAAGCTTCACATGCGGAAATGTGCCAGGGGTAATCTAGTGATAGCCAGATACGTCCCAGCTGGGTCATTCCAATTGCTACTTTGAGTCCATTATAATGGACAGATTCAAACTGACATCTAAATAAGGCTGGTGGGGGGATAAGAAGAGACCCGAGTTAGGAGAACAAGTGAGTTAGAAAACTTGGGTTCATGTCCCCATATTTGTAATTTTGGCTAAATCTCTGAATGCAGTGTCTCATCTACCACACATAAAGAGGATTACTCTTTAAAATAATACCTCTGAAAGCTCTTTGTAAAGTCCAAAATCACGTCTAAATCATATGATACGACAGTCTTTTACTATGCCTACTAGTCACAGTTTGACCTAAATAGCAATTTAATATTGATTTAAGGAAATTCACAATATTTTCTTATGCTTGCTAAGGATAATAAAATTACTATATTTTGTACAGATAACATGATCTATTTGTAAGATTATTAAAAGGCTGTTTCAGTTTTAGATTTCTTCTTTAGTACAAAAAGTTTCCCCTTTATTTTGCATCTTAGTTTTTTTCCACTCTGCCATCCTGGGTGGCATAGCTCACAATAACCTCAAACTCAAGCAATCCTCTTGCCTCAGCCTCCTGAGTACTACAGGTGCCCACCACTATGCTCAGCTAGTTTTTTTTCTATCTTTAGTACAGATGGTTTCTTGTTCTTGCTCAAGCTGGTCTCACAAACTCGTGAGCTCAAGCAATTCCACCCGCCTCAGCCTCCTGAGTGCTAGGATTAGAGGTACGAGCCACTGCACCCAGCCAGTTTTCTCATTTTTAAAATGAAAAACTATTCCTTGGTATTTTTCTGTTTTAATAAGTTTCTGTGGGAGTTAGACAGCTTCTACATAAATAGCAATAAATATAATTGCAATAGCAATTATAACATTATAGTTTCATGAATATTGTTTGGTTCTACAATATTCAAATAAACCAAAAGCCACAACCACAAATGAACTTGCTCAGAAATAAAATACCTACGAAATAAGTCCCTGAAATAAATAAATCCATACATACATACACACACACACACATACTGTCATACCTCCATAGGTGACCACCTCCTTAAGTTGACCTAATTTTCTTTTTATTTTTTTGAGATAGAGCCTCAAGCTGTCACCCTGGATAGAGTGCTGTGGCATCACAACTCACAGCAACCTCCAATTCCTGGGCTCACGCGAGTCTCCTGCCTCCGCCTCTCAAGTAGCTGGGACTACAGGCCCCCAACACAACGCCCAGCCATTTTTTGGTTGCAGCCATCATTGTTGTTTGGTGGGCCCAGGCTGGATTCAAACCCACCAGCTCAGGTGTACGTGGTTGGCGCCTTAGCCTGTTGAGCCACAGGCGCTGAGCCAAGTTGACCTAATTTTCATAGACCAGACATGTTCCACATGTAGTCAGTGGAAGTTCTTTATGTTGACCCACCCCACGTGTTGACTAGTTTGTTACAGTCATTTGGGTGGTCAACTTACAGAGGTTCTTCTGTACACTGGTGAGCTGGTCAACATAAGGAACTAGGCCTATTGTACTGATATGTACATGAGGTGCATGCCTGGTCTATGCAAATTAAGTCAAGTGGAGGAGGCAGTCCATGTAGGGAAGTGGTTAACTCTGGAAGTTTTACTGCGTGTGTGCATGTATCTCTCTCTTGAAAAGGTTTTACTCCTCCATTCCTTCCCCATCCATTCATCTTATCTTTAAAAAGATAAACCAGATATCAAATCTCTACCTAGAATAAACAGGTAATGGATGAGAAAAGAAAAAGCTTTTAAGAATTCTCAGCTTCTGGCTTGGCGCCTGTGGCTCAACAGGCTAAGGCGCCAGCCACGTACACCTGAGCTGGCGGGTTCAAATCCAGCCCGGGCCTGCCAAACAACAATGACGGCTGCAATCAAAAAATGGCTGGGCGTTGTTGCGGGCGCCTGTAGTCCCAGCTACTTGGGAGGCGGAGGCAGGAGACTCGCTTGAGCCCAGGAATTGGAGGTTGCTGTGAGCTGTGATGCCACAGCACTCTATCCAGAATGACAGCTTGATGCTCTGTCTCAAAAAAAAAAAAAAAAAAAAGAATTCTCAGCTTCTGAACTGAAGTTATGAAGATGAAGGTTCACTGAGAAGTTAAAAACCTTTTTCCTTTAAGAAGTCATCAATCTTTCCACTAAGGACAAGGCCCATGGTTGAAATAGCAAGATTCATCCCAGACTTGTACTTCCCTGTTGATGGAGAGCAAGGGAAATGGGGAGGGCCCCAGTACGAGAGTCACAGATATGACTGGATCTTAAAGATTATTCAGGAGCATGGGATTCTTTGATAATCTCAATGAGACTTCCCCACGCCCCCAAGAGGTCAGTCACTCTGAGCTGATGCATCTCTCAGGACAGGGAACCTTACAGGAAGGGCCCCTTCTATAGCTGAATGGCTGTCACGAACAGAGCGCTCTCGGTATCCTGCAGAGCAGTACAGGGAGAAGGGAAGATACAGCCAAGCAGACCTCCCCCCAGAACAGTTGCATGAACTCAATTCATGAAGCTCTCTTCCCATACTGAAGGATTTTTTTTAGGTACCATAAAATATCCATGGATTTTCAGTTTCCCTTGAGTGCTGGGATCATTCTGCATCTCTACTAAAGAAGAAATTGAAATTGAAAGAGGGCGTCTCTTGGCACAAAGGCCCTATCAGTATTCTAGTTATAGAATCACTTCAATAATCATTAGCTGAGTTATGCAAAACTTTTTAATACACACAAACACAGAATAAAGCAAACATTTATTTCTAGAAACATTATTAAATTATGACATATTAGGAGTCATTAGCAATCAGCAGGCAGGGGCACTGGGCTTTGCTAGTTTAATGTTCTGAGCAGTCAAAAATAATAGCCATGGGGCAATTAATTTCCTGAACATTGATTATTTCAATCTCCAAACTAATAAGTAGGGTTAAACCAAATAAAATTAAAACCAGCACAGCAAGAAACTAAAGACCAATCCCACTCATCAGGTGGAGAGTCTGTAATCTTAAGAGCTGAGTTCTGTGCACTCAGGTTTCTAGGTGATCACAGGAAGTTATTCTAGCACCCTAAGTCACATCTAGAAACTTAGCACTGCATGGAAATCATCTTGACATCATCTGTACCCCTTGCACACATGCACGCACACAGACCCACGCATATTTCACAAATTTAGGAAGTAAGAGCCAACAGACTGTCCAAATCAACACTGTCCCTATCAAGCAGAGTCAGAACCAGGGTCTTTGGATCAGTCCTATGTAACTTCTACTCTGTGGGGGCTTAAAATAGACACTCCTGGAATTGGAGTCAATTCAATTTCTATGAATTCAACAAAGTTACACAGAAAACTGTGAAATTGCCATTTTCGTCTGGGTTTGTGGAACAGCTCATTAATAAAACATTAGTTAACAAAAATGCATTGAATCTTCTGCTAAAATTTTATCCAAAATTCTAACCCATCCTTCCTTCATATGTTCTTGAACCTGGCAGGCATCTCTTAAAAATCCACTGAATTTCTCAGGCAAAGTGTTAGTTTCTATAGTAATACACAAACAAAATCACAAAGAAATCCCATTGTTAAAAAGCTCAGAAGGCTAAAACATAAACGCACACATGGTAGAACCTCCAAAGTTGACCCCCCCACCTACACCGACCACCTCCTTAAGCTGACCTAATTTCCACAGACCAGACACGGATATCCGTACAAAATTCTTATGTACTAGGTGGCCTAGTTCCTTATGTTGGCCACCTCCATATGCTGGCCAGTTTCTTACACTGGGTGGTCAACTCCCACAGGTTCTACTACTTTAAAGTGTTTTCTTAGAGTCCTGGGATTGTGGCCGACTTTTCTTCTTTACATTTCTTTTTAGAATCCAACATGTTCTACAGAGAACATTGTGTAGATAAGCACTAGTGGAAAGATTTTTATCCCAGATGATTTTGTCTAGATAGCCCTGGTGTCACCAGAATTACCTGAAGGAGTACAGAGACTACAGTATTTTGATAGAACCTCAGATTAGCTTTAGAGCTGCTCGTCCTGGTGGAACTAAGAAAGGAGACGCTACACAGAGTTTTCGATTTCTTAGAGGAATCGTTAAAACTTAGCACAAAGCCTTCCTGAGCCCCTTCTCTGTAACCACGTGACTGCATAGATCCTACAAAGTGTATCCGCAGGGCACGTTACCTCCGCACATTCCTCATGATTTCAAATATGCAACTGCAGAATGTCTGTTTGTGGAAGACAGAGAGGGAAGTGGGAACCAGGAAAATGGTCATTCCAAAAATACAGGAATCCAGGCAATAATATTATTGCTTCTGCAGAAACCCCAGGACAGGACTGAATGACACACCACCTGCTTGTGGTTAAATTTCAATAGCGTCTGCAGCTGTAAGCCATGTTCCCTCCTCCCGCTTCCTTAAACACACAGATGCATTCTGCCTTGCAACCAAACATCCTTGCTTCCTTCCAGAAACCCTCCTCTTCCTCTTTTCCTTCTTATGACTATATAAACTATTAACCCTATAATCTAAAAATGTATTTAGAATCATTTTTCATTAAAGAGCTAGAAGTTTTGTGGAGGGAAAATAAAATGCCTATTGCATGAATAATGTTTGAACAGTTACAGAGCGCTTTCCTGGGAGTTATTGCTTATATCCACTGAAGCAGGACATTCCCAGCACCTTCCTATGTGAGGGTAAAGAGGCTCAGAATGTTTGAAAGACTCACTCAAGTTCACCAAGCTGGAGTGGTGCCTCACTGCCTGTACAGGCGGACTTCAGATTCCATATTACCAGCCAGTAGGGAGGTAGCCTGGTATAGGTTAGAAAAACAGCCTGTGGGGTTAGGCAGAATGAATTTCAAATTCTGACACCACCATCTTCTATCTGTGTGGGCAAAATTCTTCCTTCCTCTGAGCCTTGTTTTTCTCCTTTGTAGAATGGGGGAATGGCACATCCCTCATTGGACTGATAGGAAAATCAAACAAAATGAAAGTCAGCCATGGGATAGTTCTCAAAACATTCACCTCCTCTTCTCCACCTTCCTCTACTCCATTGTTCATGCCCCTTTCCCTGTACCATCCTTATTTCAAACACGCATTTCATTTCTTGCCCTAATATGGTAGGCCTCCCCAGTTCAACAGCGAGGTTTATACGTCATTTAGCAGGCTGTCCATGAAATACAGAGTATACGGCTATACAAGAATCAGCCCCCGCGCAGCTGTCGTCAGGGAATTATGGAAGGCCAATATGGCAGCCCCCTGGTTCTTGCACACTTTGAGTGTGTTGTATTTGGTGCTACCAAGAGCCACACAAGTGGGAGATGAGCAAGACACAGAGCAACACGCCCACTTCCACCACTTCCTTCTGCTGGACTCAAGCTGGCTTTTCATGGTTCTAAAAGCATTCATTGCACATTTCTCTCAGATAATTGTACAAAACGAACAAGCCAGGGCTAGAGAAGGAGCCAGAACTCTCTCAGGCTAAGTCTGTCCCCACGTCTCCACCTACAAACTCTGCTAAGGTCCCTCTAACTTTATTTCCATAACTCAGCAGACTCGCATTTCCCTATGCTCTCTTCAGCAAACTCCCATCTCCTTCTCATTTTAAAGATAATCATGACCTTGACTGTGTTATTTAATTGTAGGGAAGTTAACGTGGTTTTACAATTGTACTAGTATTTTTAATAAGACTGCATTTGTTTGAGTTTGTGTTTGATTATAACATAAAATGTTTGGAGTGGTTCAAATGTTTGAGTGATCTGTTCCAATTCTATTTTCCTCCAAATGCCAGTTATTTTTAGTGTGTGATTTTCAGAATGTGGAATATTTTTAAAGAAACATATATATCATGCTATAGTAGAAATGCCCACATTTTGCTTTGTCATGTGGATATTTTTTATATACTGAGGCAACACAACTTCAGGGACTTGACTGTTAGAACCCAACTTAGCACCTTATCTCCACAGCTAACAATGTAAATTTCTGCAAAAGACTCTACCAAGGAACAAACCATACTACTTTTCATACATATGCTTAATAAAATGCTTCTAAGCATAAAATAGCATAACAAATATAGTGCTGAAATAAATCTATGCAACAGTGGCCTATCTCTACAACTTGAAGCAGCTTTCATTTTATTATGTAAAATGATTCCATTTTTAAATCAGCTAAACTTCTAAGCAAGCAAAGATGTCACAAGAAGACCTTCTCCAGCTACACAACCTGTCCCATGAGTAACCAATTTTCTGGGTAAAGAAATATGTTTAAATAATTTTAAAAATATTTTCCTCTTACCCCAGCATACTGAGTAGACAGTGAAATGAATCAGATGATTTTGATTTGCATTTATTCTTTGATACGGGCAAATGACAATCTTTCTAGGTTTCTGTTTCCTTCTAGGAAAACAGGAATTTTAAGAAATTGAATAAGTACTCCATCAATTTATATGAGGTTGTTATAAATATATATATACATTTCTATGTATATATTCATATACACTGGGAGTATATACACGCATATATGTGTGCATGTGTATACGTGTGTATATGCACGTGTGTGTATGTATGTGTGTACATGTGTATATGTATGTTTTGTATGTGTATATGTGTATATGTATATACGTGTATATGTGTGTGCATGTGTACACGTGTGTATATGTATGTGTATATATATGTGTGTGCGTGTGTGTATGTGTATGTGTATACATGTGTACACGTGTGTATATGTGTGTGTATGTGTATATGTGTGTATATGTATGTGTGTGCGTGTGTGTATATGTATGTGTGTGCATGTGTACACGTGTGTATATGTGTGTGTATGTATGTGTGTGCATGTGTATATGTATGTGTGTATGTGTATATGTATGTGTGTGCGTGTGTGTATATGTATGTGTATGTGTATACATGTGTATATGTATGTGTGTGCATGTGTACACGTGTGTATATGTATGTGTGTGTATATGTATGAGTGTGTGTGTGTATTTGTGTGTATATGTATGTGTGTGCGTGTGTGTATATGTATGTGTATGTGTATACGTGTATATGTATGTGTGTGCATGTGTACACGTATGTATATGTATGTGTGTGCATGTGTACACGTGTGTATGTGTATGTGTGTGTATGTGTATATGTGTGTATATGTATGTGTGTATGTGTATATGTGTGTGTGTGTATATGTATGTGTGTGTATGTGTATACCAGAAAGTACTTGAATCTGTAGGTCCTCCAACCTTGAGATGTACAGTGTTCTGATAAAGAACATACTATCATCATCACTGAATCTTTACCCCTAGCCACTTCTAGAAAATTACCTTGCACATCATAATTATTCAACAAACGTTTGCCAAATGAAACTGAACCATATGCACAATTAACCAAAGTCAGAGTCTCTCAATTAAGTTGCTTAAAAGAAACTAGATTTATTACTAGACAGCAAGTAGATTGTTCTTAAAACAAAGAAACTTAGATTTCAAGTAAAACTTCAGTCTTACAGCTATCTTACAGATTAAAAATAAAAGGCATTGGATATAGTTGTTGGGTGGATTAGATTTAAATTTAGTTGCAAAGTAACCGAACCCAAACTACAATAGCTTAAAGAAGGCAGGAGTTATTTGTTTTCTAACTTGAAAGTTTACGTAGGCGGGTCAGGCCAGCCTGGTGAAGCCATAATCATCAGGAATCCAGGTTCTTTCTCTTTGATTATTCTACCATCATCAGCTCTCAGCTTCTACCTCCTGGTGAAGATGATTGCCTTCTAGCCAGGAAAAATAATAAAAGAAAGAAAAAAGGGCATCCCCTTTCTTAAGGGCACTTTCTGGATGTTATGTTCCAGCTGTTCACAGCTCACTGGCCAAATCGCATATGCCATGCCAAGCTGCGCAGGAGCCTGGGAAGCCTTTGTGCCAGTGGCTGTGTGCCTAGAAAAATGGGGAGTGCTATTACTATAGAAGAGGTAAGAAGTAGTAAGGATAGAGAGGTTTACTACAGTTTTATAAAGTGACAATAAGCTTTGAGTCAAACAAATCAACACAAAGCAAATTAATTAGTAACTAACAAACTTTCTGAGTAAGACTATCACATGAGTTTTAAGACCAATGCTCGTTAAGGAGAAGAGTTTATCCAATAGATAAACTACTTTTGATTGAAACCATTCAAATTCCCATCCAAAATCAACTAAATTAAGACTTAACACTAAGCTACATCAAATTAATTAAATAGTTTAAAAAAATAGATTACTACATAAGAGCAAAATTAAGATGAAGAGACAGCCATTTGAAAAGATTTTTCTACACTAATTCAAATGAATAGTAACTCTGCTAGTTGTAATCAAATACATCTCTCTTGCCTTAGAATAGAGGGAATGCTATATAGTCACTTTGTCTGGATTTAAATGCATTGGGAATAAAAGGATAAAAAGACCAAACAAAGCCAAAAAAAAAAAAAACAATAATAATAAAATAATTGTGAGAGGGTGTGATAATCCTTAAAGTATTTACGAGATTCTTTGAGATGTGCATTGCCTCTTCCAACCCAACACCCCTAACAGCAGTTATTTCATCAATTCAAAACAAATAAAACTGATTTTTTTCAATGTGCTATTACCTTAATATTTGTATTAAATAAACTTCATCACTACCATCATCCCAAGGTTCACTTATCGAGGTTTCATTCTGACCTACGAAAAGCTAAGGATAGAAAGATAAGAATAAGGAAAAGGCAAGGAAAAATAAAATGGGAGAGAGAGAAGGGTACGGAAATGAGGAACAGAATAAAACACTGGATAGTGACTCAGAGAACTGGAGGATGAATTTAAAGGAAAATGAGAGCAGCAAGAGGATAAAGGAAGAGGGAGAGGAGGCAAGAAAAAACTTTTTTTTTTTTTTTTTTTAGACAGAGCCTCAGGCTGTCACCCTGGGTAGAGTGCCGTGGCATCACAGCTCACAGCAACCTCCAACTCCTGGGCTCAAGCATTTCTCCTGCCTCTGCCTCCCAAGTAGCTGGGACTACAGGCGCCCGCCACAAGGCCCGGCCATTTTTTGGTTGCAGCCGTCATTGTTGTTTGGCGGGCCCGGGCTGGATTC